>CM039129.1:40727331-40820327 GCA_022036555.1 Microstegium vimineum
GCCGAGTGCGCCACTCGGCAGCTGCCCGGTTCCTGTAGTGCCGGTAGAAACGATTTTGCGAATTTCGGCCGATTTTCTGAACTCGGGGCCGACACAAAATAGCGAAAGGCATCGCAAAGTCTATCGCACATCAGCATCGCCCAAGGCAGTTCTCCCGGATGTGGCCATGGGAAACCGAGTAGCGGTGGTGGACATGGGAAACCAAAGTAGCGACGACGGTCGGCACAAGACCAGATCGATGAAGGAGGAACACGACGACAAACCAGATCGATGGAGTAGGTACCGGGAGGACGACAAAAAACAAGATCGATGGAGAGAAACCGTGGCAAACTCGGTGCGATGAAAGAAGTCACGTGCGAAAGGATCGATGACGCGTGGGAACAACGTATCGGCGCGACTAATGAGCCGCGCAAAGTTACAACGGAATTAGAAAAATGATTTCCTGACTTTGTAAATTTTAGTAGAAGTATTAGGAGTTGTTGGAGAATGTTTGTTTCTCATCTTTCTAAAAATCAATCATTAGGAACTGGTCTGACAAGAACGGAGGTGGTGACCTTGGTCTTCTCTTCAGCCGGCGGCGGGCAATGGCAACGACACGGCGCGTCTTGTCAAAACCTCTTCTATGAATGGATGAGTCAACCTTGGCGGTGGTGTCCCCGGTACGTGCACGGCTGCATCTGCTGGGTGCATGATGCTGCAAACTTGATGCCTGTGTTTGACACGCGTGAGATGAAACTCTCGGTCATCGCTGAGCTCCCACACGGAAGCATTGGGATGTACAAGATGGCTGTGGAGACATCAGAAATGGAAGGGTTTGGTCTCTTAGTTCTCGGTGATGATAGATGGACTGTGACGATGGATCTGTATAGTAGGGCTTTGCCAGGAATCCAACAAGAACAGGAAGAGTACTGGCGGCACGAAAGTTCGATCTCACTAATGCCCGACTTTCATTTCTACTTCGATGGAGCAGCTGAGGGATACGTTCTCCTACGTGGGATTCCAGAAACCCGGTGGTTTGATACTAGGAAGAAGATATTAGAATCAGGAGCACATTTTTCACCTTGGACCTCAAGACATTGTTAGTCGAGAAGCTATGTGCGATGGAAACGGACGAAAGTTGCTTTATGTTTATCTACACAGGCTTCCCTCCTCCGTTTTCTCCATCAAACCGTATGAAATTGTAAGAACCCCATCGAATTTTTCTTTCTTTACCCGTTGATGAAGACTCGATCATTTTTAATTCATCAATCGAGTTACATTATTTTCTTTGTTTACTTTAGGACTTCTTTGGTAAAGCTGCTCTAGCTTCTCTAACGCATACATTGTTCACGTACTATTCATACTATGTATTCTTCTTCTCTCATCCTTTAACAGAGGTAGTTTTTTTGGCTTCACCTGGCATCACGCTCTATGAGATCGAGAAGCAGATAGAAAAGAGAAAAAGATAATGGAGCCGGTGGGAGCTCTACTATCGGATATCAATAAAATAGTATCATATTATAAAATAGTATCATATTGGTTAGGCACTTTAGTGTTGGCATCTGGTACTTATATTAGTCTGATAATCAAGCTCTTCTCTTTATCCCTCTTCCCATGTATATTGTACGGACTTTGAAGTGCTCTAATAGTATATTAATTATTAAAAATTTTGAATGTTTTTAAATAAAGAAAAATGAATACTTTTGGAGGAAATGGATTTGTTCAATTTGAACCTTTTGTTAGATTAATTGAAAGGCAACATGGAGATTCAAATGGATTTTTCAAACAATAAGTTCATTTATTAGTACAGGTAGTCCGTAGTTCGCAATACACAAGTAGGGAGCAAACAGTAGAGTCTTTGGTTGGCTCTAATCTAGGTGATTGGCTTGATTTGGCTTTGGCGTTCTTCGTAGAGCAGAGAGAACAGATGCATGTTCGGCATCTATAAGTGTTGGCCCGCTTGAGCAGCCCTCGCGTTACCGTGGAGCTATGTTTGGGGTGGGCTTTAATTGTTTTGGGCTTTTAAAAATCTAATACTAGTCGAACAATTTGGATCAAAATCTAGTGTAGGATACACTTTTAGCTAAACTACTACCATATGAGAATCGATTTCCCTACTACACAAGCGTTCCGATGGACATGGCTTAAAACCCGCTGCATCGATCTATCAATCACCAGCTGCGCCGCCACCAACCACGTGATCGATGGCGTCCGACGACCCCCCCGGTGTCTTGGCGAGAGCCGCCGACTTCAACCTTCTGTTTCCTCCTGACGACCCCAGACGCTCGCGACGGCCGTGTCCTCCTCACCCGGGGCCGGGCACTGCATGTTCGAGCTCGAGGACAACAGAAACTGTGTGTGCTGAAATTCGAAATCAGCCCAAATTTCTCTACGCAAGCTTCCCTCCAGTACCGTTTTCTCCACCATGTGTATGAAATTGTAAGAACCTTTCTTTTTTACTTTAACAATTTGGCCGTCGACAACCGCAAGATTTCCTCCACCGTTTTCTCCACCATGTGTATGAAATTGTAAGAACCTTTAGTTTTGCCCTTCGACAACTGAAACACTCACTACAGGAAAACGGGGAGTTGCCGAGTGACTAAATAGTTGCTCGGCAACGGCAACTATTTAAATGTCGAGTGTCTGGTACTCGGTAAAAAAATACACTCGGCAACTTAATTTTTTTTTGCAGAGTGCCGACACTCGACAAAAAAATACACTCGGCAACTCGGAAACTCAGGTAACGCCATCCCGCGCCGTTTAAGTTGCCGAGTGCCTGCCGTTAGGCACTCGGCAACTTAAATTAAGTTGTCGAGTGCCAACCCTAGCACTCGACAACTTAATTAATTTATTTTTGTTTTTTGGCTCCCAATTTTTTTTGTGTGTGTAGTGAACTATTGTACACAATATGTTCAAGTTTGCAAGTCTTTCATTGTTTTTGGTATTTTTTCTTAGTTTATTTTGTTTTTATTAATTTTTCCGCTGAATCTTTGTTTGAACTTTCGTTCTAACAATGGTAGGCTTGTTTGTTAGTGCAAATTATGGCTAAATGCATGATCTGCCTCGATAGTTCGATCAACGTACTCACGGGGCAACATCGCCAACTTCGGTGCTTGTAGTTTTTAATTATATTAAATACAAACAAATTCCGAAAATCACGAAACTTGTGCACGTGCCATCATCTCATGTGCGTATGTTGTGGTAAAAAATTTGAAAAAGTTTCGAGCATGTCGTCACGTACTTTGTTCACAAAACCTCAAAGTCCACATATGATATCACTTGGGGAGGCCACGGCAGAGGGGGTGCGAGGCCGACTGTGGAGCCGGCTCCACACCGGCCATGGACGAGGACCACCAGGCCATGGACGAGGACGACTAGGCGGTCGGGCTCCACACAGGAGGCGGTGACGCCCACAACAGGAGGTAGGAGAGGGCTCTACCTCCTCGTCAACAGTCTGGTTGCGTGGGTCGCGAGGCTCCCTCAACGCCCGATCCTACCTCCCATCGCCCGGTGATTCGACCTTGGGCGACGGTAAGTATTATTTCAGTACTATTTCATATGAAGTATGAAAATCGAACTACAGACTAACATATTTTCTTAATGACTCTTGCAACAACTGGGTAATTGTGTCTGGACAGAAGGGTGTCACATCAGTAGCATCCTTGGTCTTCTGATTTCGGCAGCACAACCCTGGACTGGTCGAGTTCAAACGGGGTGATGCAGCTGCCCTGGTCGTGGGCCCACTTCTACGCCGCACAGATCCGTTGCAGGGTGGATCAAGGCCGAGTTCTGGGTGAGTCTTCATCACACTAAATTTGTCAAAACCAAACACATTCATTGGCCGTTCTTGATATAATGAAACGATACATGATGTTTGTAATGTAGGACTTCTTCACGTGCAAGCCAGGGCACGAGGAAAAAGGCAGCGCAAGTGCAGGACAAGGTCTGCAAGGCTCGACTCGGACACCTCTACCACGAGACGCGGCTCCAATGCATTATCAACACCGCCCCGACGTCTTTGGCGAGAAAGTGTCGAGAGCGAGGCCAGGGGCATGACGCTTACCAGGGAGGAGTACGAGTTGGTAAGTATGAAACATCAATACTACCACCCTACATTGGTATATTCTGACGTATCAATAACTTGATGACATGCAGCGATGTCCTGATTGGTGCGCCAGGCACCCCCTCTGCTGGGCCGCTATTGTGGACAGGTGGCTCTCGCCCGAGTGGGCTGAGAAGAGTGCGATCCGTCGCGACTGCCGTCTGCAGATGACTGGGACCACACACCACCAGGGCAACCAAAGCCTCTCCCAGTACGCTTCAAATTGGGTAATTTTCTTTGTGTTTTCATCTTTATTTTTTTATTACAACTATTGATTCTATTACTTCTAATTATCTTTATGTTTTCCTCGGAGTCCGGGTCGCACCAAGGCCAGGAGTGCAACGACTTCATGGCATACAGCCTGGCACACAAGGGCAAGGCGACGGACCCCGGCAACACCTACAACCCAGCGCACCCGTCCGAGGTGTACACCAACCCCAGCGCCCACAGCAAGGTTACGGAGTACGTCTCGGTGGCTCGACTCCAGCATGGGGGGGCCTTCGATCCGGCCACCGAGCTCTGGACGCAAAGATCGGATGAGGATAGGAGGACGGAAGCAGCACGACCGCTACTGGATGGCGAACAGCGTGCTCGACTCCGCCTCTGTCCTAACCTTGCGGAACTTTGGACAAGGAGCACGAGCTCGTCCCTCCCCATACGTCCTCGGCAGCTGAGCTCACAGCAGCAGATCTCGGATCTTGCGGTTAGTATCGTTCATTGTTTTTATGCATCTACCTTGCATTTGCATTGTTTAAACATTGTGGGTGGCCTGTTGTAGGCCAACGTGCGGAGGTGGAGGCGCCGCAGGAGGCGGCGCTGCAGGTGACCCGGTTGGAGAGAGAGGCACATGAGAGGGAGAGGCAGTTGGAGAGGTAGGCTATACAAGCCTAGAGGACGGCCGAGGAGCAGAGGCTGCAGGACATGTTCAGCTTCATGGCCAAGCCTTAGTGCAATTCCAGGTGTGGTCGTGCCAGAGTCGCTTCTCGGCCCAGTTGTGCATGTGGCTCCTCCTCCACAGCCTATTGTTTTCGGGACACCGGTAAGTATGTCTAGTGGTTTATTCTAACACTTGTGTTAATTTCCTACAGATACTCATTAATTGACTTCTTTTTTGTGCAGCAAGTGTCTATGAGTTCGAACCGACGGTTCAAGGCGTTGGCCCTCTCCACAGCAGGGGTGGCCACTGACACTCCTCCACAAGCCGGGTTGCAAGAAGGCTCTTCTTCACGGCCGATGGTCAGGATGGTAGTAGGTACTTGTCCTTTGTTTATTTTCATGTCCCTCAGACTTGTATTAGACTTAGACTTGAGTTTGACTTAGACTTGTGACATTCGTAGCTATGTGATGGATTATGGACTCTATGTGATGGATCTATGGACTCTATATGTGTATGTGATGTATTATGGACTTATGGACGTTTGTGATGGATGTTTGTGATGTTATATGCGTATGATGGATTGCGAATGATGGATGTGAGGATATGTATGTGATTTGATTGGTGGATGCAATATATGTGTGATTTGAATGGTGGATGTGATGTATATATGATTTGAATGGTGAATGTGATATATATATATATATATCTATTTTTGTCTCGGATGTGATGTATATATGATTGAATGGTGAATGTGATATATATATATATTAAATATATATATATATATATATGTCTATTTTTGTCTTGTTTTGTTGGAAGTCAAAAAAACAAAAAAATAGCAATTTTTTTTAGTTGCCGAGTGCAATTGCCATTGCACTCGGCAACTCTCGAGTGCAATGATCGGCAACTAAATATTATAAAAAAAAAAAAAAACTTTAGTGGCACTCTGCAACTAAATATTTAGTTGCCGAGTGCCCTAGGGTTGACACTCGGCAATTTAAATTTTGACAGAAAAAATTAAAAAAAATTAGTTGCCGAGTGCCAGATTTTAGGCACTCGGCAACTAGTCCGTCAAGGTTGACGTCCAATTTTAGTTGCCGAGTGCTGGGTCCGGCACTCGGCAACTAAAATAACACTCGGCAATTTAGTTGCCGAGTGCCCGAAATCTGGCACTCGGCAACTAAATTAGTTGCCGACTCGGCTTCTGCCGAGTGCTAGTTGCGAGTGCAAAAGGCTAAGCACTCGGCAACTGCCCAGTTTCCTGTAGTGACTGCACTGTTATATATAATTTATTAGTTTGGAGACATCTATCTATATATTCTGATGCTTTAATTGGCAATTTTAATTCTTGGTCATGCTCTTTAGTGTTGACATCTATTTGTATTAGTCATTTCCACAGTTTTAATATGTGTACGATTATAATAAACACGGTGACCTATATGTAAGTCAAATAATTCCCACCACGATTGGTAGGGATGGTTCTTACCTAACTTTTTCCTGCTCTTCTCTTTATTGTCTGTTTTCTTGGTCGTCCCTCTTTCCTATTATATATAGTGTACATACTTTTAGTTGCTCCAATAGTTATTATTAAAATTGTTGAATGTTTTTTAAATATAGAAAAAGGAACATTTCCCAAGTGAATACTACATTATAATCACGATTACAATCTCGAATATTACATACACTAAATTCAGAGTTCATAGGAATTTTCAGCTCCATGATCAAGCCCCCATCGCTGAAAGGCGATACTCTTCGTTCTCCAGGGCCTCATTACTTGAGTACGTCAACTTCCACACAGATGTGCTGAACACCCATATTTGTAGCCTCCGGTATACTAGTGAGGCAGCCAAGCAGCTCGGCATGAAAAGGATCAAGAAGGGAGTCTTCACGGCTGCGCCCGATCTCATCACATTGCTCCTGACATCCCTTATAACAAAGCCCCAACCCCCATCCATGATTGAGTTGTGACAGGCCCGTCAGAATTAAGTTTCAGTTCATCCGGCAATGGTCTGCTCCACTTCCATAACTGACGAGTTTCAGACAACACAGGATTTTTTTTCCATCAGAAAAAGGCCCCGTTTGGTAAGGCTCTAGTTTCTCTCACGCATTCAGTGTTGCTACACAATTCACATGAGCTGTTTTTATGTCTTCTCTCACCTCCTCTCACAGAGCTAGCGGGAGCAGGAGATCAGCCGACGTCGTCCGTCCGTCCGTTCCGAGTGATGTGCACTGCTCGGTCAAGAACGGAGGTGGTGACCTTCGTCTTCTCTTCAGCCGACGGGCAATGGCGACAACACGGCGCGTTCTTTTCAAAACCTCATCTATAATTGGACGAGTCGATCTTGGCTGTGGTTTGCCCGGTACGTGCCGGCTGCATCTGCTGGGTGCATCGTGATGCAAACTTCATGCCTGTGTTTGACACACGTGAGATGAAACTCTCGGTGCATTGGGATGTCCCAAAATGGCTGTGGAGGCAGGGGATGGAAGGCTTGGTCTCTTAGTTCTCGGCGGCGATGGAGGCACGACGATGGTGGATGTCTATAGTAAGGCTTTGCCAGGTATCATCCAAGAACAGGAAGAGTGGCGGCACGACAGTTCGATCCTCTGACGCCGGCTTTCGTCATTTCTTCTTCGATGGAGCAGCCATCGGCTACGTTCTCCTACGTGGGATTCCACAAGACTCGTGGTTGTATACTAGGACGAAGAGATCAGAATCAGAAGAACATTTTTTCACCTTGGAGCTCAAGACATTGCTAGTCGAGAAACTGTGTGTGTTGAAATCTGACGAAAGTAGTTGCCTTACGTTTCTCTACGCAGGCTTCCCTCCGTTTTCTCCACCAACCGTCTGAATTGTAAGAACTTTCCTTTTTCTTTCTTTGCCGTCCAAGACTCAAACCCTGTGATCATATTCATCCGATCGAGTTATATTATTTTCTTAGTTTACTTTAGAACCCGTTTGGTAAATTAAAGTTGCTCTAGCTTCTCTTAGCCCTACTCCCCCGTTCCAAAAAGGATTACGCTATGGGATACGTGCAGGTCAAACTTTAAAGCTTGTTTGGGACTGCTCCACAAACTCCACTGTAGAGCAGCTCTACGAACTCCATGTTTTGTGGAGTGCCCATTTAGATGCTCTCACAACTCCACCTTTTTTTTCTGAATGGAGCTGAAATCGTTTGGCTAAAAAACGTGGAGCAGAGCTGAAAAACGTGGAGCGGAGCGTCCCAAACAGGCCCTTAATCACCAACATAGAGTTTTCTTTGTTTTTATGGAAAAAAATTGATTATTATTTCCTTTTTCTATTTAGAGTATAAATTTGTATTCAGGTTATATGGGATCACCGAATGAATATATATTTGGATTTGAATTTTGATTCTTAGCTATCCAGGATGCATGAAGGAATATATATTTCGATTGGGATCAAAATAATTAACAAGATCAAATCATTAATTGTGAATTGGAAAAAAAGTATCGTAAATGGCATGGACTTTTATGTGAACGGTATTAATTGTAAAGAACAAACCCGAGTCAAAGATGAGCTCTGCTGTAGTGTGTTGCATACGCCATTTTAAAAGGGAAATCGGTACCTACCAATGAGATGATTTGTTCATGCACGTAAGTTTTCGGGAAAAAAATAATGGTTCATGCACGTATATTTTTTGATCGAATCAGCGGTGATTTTTTCAATAAATGCAAGAATGTTATGTTCATGCACCTAATTAGATAGGGGCATGCTTATGTGATTGGCCAGTTTGAGTAGGAGATAGCAACGTCGGTTCGATCAGCATCAAGAGATTAGCCAAAATGATTAACTAAATTTACTGATTTTGTTACTCTCTAAAATAGATAATATCAGGGTATTCCAACAGACTATGTAAGAGCATCTCCAAGAGACTCGGTAAACATACTAGTCAAATTTAGTGATTTAGTTACTCTCTAAAATAGATAATACTAGATTACTCGTAAAATGAAGAGTCTAGATGGCTAGTGAGGTAGGCTATCCAAAGATAAAGAGCGAATAAAGTGGAATGAAGATCTTCTAAATTTAGAGAGTCATTTACAGAGTCTGTTGGAGACATATTTTCATTTCATAATAGCCAAATTTACATTTAGAAAGCGATTTAGCTAATCTCTTGAAGATGTTCTAAAACTAAAGATGGATAGCTAATCAGATAAGGTATCCAAAATTAGAGAGCGAATGAGGTGAGATGGAGAATCACTAAATTTAGAGGGAGAGAATGAGGTGGGACGAAAAATCACTAAATTTACAGTCTATTGGAGACGTTTTTTTTGCTTAGCAATAGCCAAATTTAACTTTAAAGAACGATTTGGCTTCTTTGGCTACTCTTGTGGAGATGCTCTAAGAATAAAAATAATACGGTCAAATCTGGTGCAACTGAATAGATAACCCTGCTTTTCTGTCCACGTCTATTTTTTAGCTTACATTTTTCCTAACTCTTACAATATATGTCCATTTTTAACCAGAATAGAGCCTTCTTTCTACCCGTCTTTTTTTTTGTTTTTTGGCATCTATTTCCCTTCCCTGTGTTAGATAAGAACTACTGAAGTTGCTAATGGATCAATGAAAACAAAACTACAGAAAAGACAATCAGTGCCGGTTCAAAACCCTCCTACAGTGGCGGATTTTAAACGGCACTGGCGAATCGACAGTGATGAACTCATGACATCACTGCCGGTTCGTTTTACCACCCGGCAGTGATGTTTGAGCCATCACTGCCAGTTTGTAATACCACCCGGCAGTGATGCTTGAGCCATCACTGCCAGGTTTGGCACCCCAACCGACAGTGAATGTAGATATCACTGCCGGCTCTAAGTGATCCAGCAGTGATTTAATTTTTGTAATTTACATTTATTACAGAAACCATCAACATTATATTATAGAAACCATCAACATTATATTACAGAAACCATCAACATTTATATTACAGAAATTCATAGATGTGTTACAACAATTATTTATTGAACACAAAACTATTACAACAATTACATCAGTTTGTGAACGAGCACCAGTGCTTCAAACACACCTTGAAACATATGATTTATTGAGTGCCCATGTACTTCAACGCACATTTATTGCCCGCCATGAAACATTTGAAATGCAATCGAATCGCGGAATTCGTTCATCTGTTGGTTATCTAACAGAACAGTCGCCTCCTCAGTTGCTGGCTGTTGTACCGAAGCAACAGCCGGCACATAGTTTGGATCACGGTCACAACGAGCAAAGTGTCGGTCCCTTTCTTCACTCAACCTGATGAAGTTATGAAGTGCCATACATGCAACCATTATATGTGTTTGTGTTTCTAGACCATAACTCGGGACACTCATCAATATCCTGAACTTTTGCTTGAGCACTCCAAAGGCTCGCTCAATGCAGTTTCTAAGTGACGAGTGTGTGTAGTTGAACAACTTTTCTTTACCTTGTGGTTCTTCTGCGTTTTGAAACTCTTCGAGATGGTACCTTGTGGTCCTGAAGGGCGCAAGATACCCTGGACGGTTGGGATTACCCGGAGTCCACCAGATAAAATTTCCCTGCATTGGGAAATACTGTAAGTATGAAATACATCTAATTAGAAAGTGTACAGACACAACACATAGTTAAGTACCTGTAGGTGGTTTTGGAAACACATTTGCAAACTTAGACAGCAAATCATCAAAAACCTTCATGTCATGAACTGAACCAGGCCAACCAGCATTGACAAATGTGAATATCATATCGAAATCACAGCAAGCCATGACATTTTGGCTTGTTATGTTCTTACGGCACATGTACTGATTCCGAAGAGTTTTGGGCACAACACAGGAGATATGAGTGCCATCAATTGCCCAATACAATCCTTGAAGTGGGGATAAAACCTAGGGTTGTTCAGTCTGGAATGCATGGTTCTAAACCGTCGGTCTCTTGGTTTGATGTGTCATTAGCTAGCTTCACCACAGAATGCAGCACTCTCATAAACATGTTATGCACCGTTCCCAATTATCTCTGAAATATATTCCTAGCTTGCCTAACAGATTGTGGAGCTCCAACTATCCAAAGGAACATCCCTAAGGCCTCAATTGTGGTAGACTTGTCACTGCTTGTCAGGCCATACTTTTCTAACAACAGATCATGGAGTTTGTTGAATAGCTTGGGGGTCATTCTATACATGTCATGGCAATCCTGCGTATTGCCAAGGTTCCTCCTAACCCACTCCTCACAAAACTGCTTGGTAAGCTCAGGTGTCCAATGACCCCTATGGGTGTCCTCCTAAACGACGAGTAACAACGGTACGAAATGAACGGAATGGTGCACAGAAGTGAGTTTGCACAGTATTGAGTTTGCAGGAACAAAAACATGTAGGTGAGGAGATGTATTACCCCAAGTCGTCGACGGCCATTGCGACGCCTACCTCCGCGAGCTGCCCCCTTGCAAATCCACCCGCGTTGGGTGTGGGGGACACGTAGCCGCCCTGGAACGCGGATGCGTCGCCCTGGAACACCCATGCGTCGCCTTGGAAGGCTGATGCGCCGGCGTGGAACGCTGGTGCGTCGACGGGCATTGCCGCAGGGTGGCCGCCCATGAATGCAGATCCGCCGGCGGGCATTGCCGCAGGGTGGCCGCCCATGAACGCAGATCCGCCTCCGACGTGCGCAGATCCGCCACCCAGGAACGCAGGTCCGCCGAGTCCTCGGCCTGCGCGCGGGCCATGGCACCCGAGGGTACCCCTCCTGCTGCGTGCGGGTACGCGTATGGGAGGGTATGAAGACATGCCATACACGGGGGGGGGTAGACGTGGTTTAGGGAAATCCAGGAGGAGGAGGGCGCCTCCGGGGATAGGAAATCCCGGGTATGGCCGCCGTCGCCGTACGCACCGTCTTGGCCGTAGTTCCCGCGGGCGCCGTCGGCACCGTCGTGCCTACCTCCGTGTTGGCCGTCCATCGATTTGGGGAGGTTGTCGGGGGCCGGATTCCGAGCTCCTAGGTGTCGGCGAGGTAGCTGGCGAGGTCGCTGGCCGTCGCGGTGGAGGTCTTGGGTGCCGTCACGGCGTCGAGCAGAGCGGCGTCGAGCTACCGGCGTCGAGCAGAGCGGGCGGCGGCGGCAGGCAGTGGTAGCGGCGTGCAATGGCGGGAGCTCCTCACAGCGTCGAGGTCGTCGAGGTCGAGTGGGCGGCGGCGGCGTGCAGTGGCGAGCTCGGGCTCGAGCAGAATGGATAAGTTTGGAACGGGCGCGTGTCTGAAATTTTCGGACACGCGCCAGTTCATTAAATACGGTGGCATATCACTGCCAATTCTTATTACAAACGGACAGTGATATGCCCTATCAGTGCCGGTTTGTAAGAGGAACCGGCAGTGATGCTCCTCATCACTGTCGGTTGATAAGAACCGGCAGTGATGATGGAGCATAACTTCCGGTTGGTTATTAGAACCGGCAGTGATAGAGGCAGAACCGGCAGTGATGTGTGTATTTTTTTAAATCTGTCTTTTGCTTTAGAATTCAAATTACTCCTGATTTTTTACTAGAACTTGAAAAACTCCAAACATAAAGTTGCATAATTTTTAATCCTCTACAACTTTTGCTGAAGTAGCATATTCAAATTCTTTATAGTTTTTGAATTCTATTTTGAATTTGAATAAGGGTTTAAAATTCAATTACCCTCTTTGTAATTACTCCAAAAATTTGAATAGAAGATGAAAATCTTCCAACATAGCTTTTGCTAGTTTTGAGGAGCTCTACATTACTGCTTATACACTCAAGGTCTAATTCTTTATAGATTTTTAATTCCTTTTGACATGGCACACATCAATCAACAACGTGGTACAACTCATCAATCTCTACAACTCCATATGATCTCAAATTCGATGCAAATTACTAAAACAACATTTCATTAAGGATTACATAGTTTATGATACTCTAACAATTCACGGTGCAGGCACGATGATGGCCTCATCATGATCACTCCGGAGGTAAGCAGGTTCGTCACCCTCTTCAAGGACATGTAGGGTAACATCCGCCCCAAAAGGAGTCATTTCTTCATAACCTTTGTACTCTTCTTCGTCTGTCACTCCGCAGGGTGGCCGCCCATGGTGTTTTTGCATCCTTTCTCATCATCTTCAGTTTTTTCAACTGTAAAGCACTAAGGAATCATAGAAAACATAGGAACATATTAATAGAAGCATTTTTGAACAATATTCTTCGATATAATTTGAATTTGGTCGCGCTATAAAAATAAAGAGAACAAATAGATAACAATGGAAGCACGGAGTATTAAATGTAAGTATTAAATGCATGCATGGAGTATTAAATCTAAGTAATAAATACCGAATCTATTCCACATCCCATCAAATCTTTTATGCATGTATTGAATATTAAATGTAAATAATAAATATAACTAATTACAATTTTTATCCATAATTTTCGAGACGAATCTTTTGAACCTAGCTACTCAATGATTATACAATAATTACCCAATAAAAACAAAGTGCTAAAATTTTTCTAAATAATTTTGGATCTATAAGTTACAAAAAATTGACACAAATTGCAACATCTATGTTCTTGATCATGAAAAACTAGCATAGCTCTAACACAAATTGACACAAGTTACCACCATATTATAGGTGCTTGGCCATCTTAGTACTTGGTAGTATTGGCTTCAATAATTCATTTATAACATAACATTCCACATTGTGAAGTTTTCTACTGTGAAATAGAATTCCTAAACATCTAAAAAGAGAACTTACTATACATCTTGGTCAAATAGCTAGTATATTCATGTTCATAGTGTTTTGGTTCTCCAAAGCAAAAAAATCCCACTCTTGTGAAAGTTCTTTTTAGACATAAAGTTGCTAAAAAGTACAAAACACTTATATTCTTAGTCTGCTCTAGATTGTAGTGTACACAACAAAAAAAATAGATATGAGGATCCAAGAGTGAAGAGAGGGAGGAGATCGAAGCTTTATAGTGTACACAACATCACTGCCGGTTCCAAATCACTGCCGGTTCAAGCCACCAACCGGCAGTGATGTGGTATTTCACTGCCGGTTCAGCCCCTGTCTCCAATAATTGGGGGCCTGTCAGAGGAAGAACCGACAGTGAAGAGGCAGCACTGCCGGCCCAAACAAAACCGACAGTGATGGACCGGTAGTGATTGCCGATTCTGTAGTAGTGAAATAAAAAAGGAAAAAGCATCCTATGCGGACTGGATGAAAAAAAAGAAGATAACAAAAAAAGGAAAAGTATCCTATGTGGACTAAACGAAAAAAAGATGATAATAAACAAACAAACAAAGAAACAAAAACGGACGTACATGAAAACAGAAGAGGGAAATAAATGCCAAAAAAGCAAAAAAAAAAGACGGGTAGAAAGAAGGCTCTAGCTATTCTAGTAAAAAACGGACATGGTAAGAGTTCGAAAAAACGAAAGCTAGAAAAACATATGCGGAGAGAAAAGCATGCATGGATAGATATGGGACAGAAGCTAAAATTGAAAAGTATTAGTTTCCTTGAAAAAAATTGGAACGTATTCTACTAGAACTTCTATTTAGGTTACTAGCAACTAGCAAGGGATGTATTGGGATTAGAATTCCTACTTGTTTACAATCCCATGATATCTTAAGAAATCTTTTATATATATGCCATATAAATAGAAGGACAATATACAATTAAATAGATATAGTTTCACATTCACGAAGTTAGTTAGAGGTGCCTTTGTGTTGCTACGGGGTCTATCTAGAACTAATGTTTAATTTTTTTTATTAGGAAAATCTAATGTTTACCTTTAGTGAAAATCTATTGTTTATTTCTTTTAACAAAAAATCTAATATTTAATTAAGTGTGGGGATAGAATAAAACATGTAGATACTTTTTTATTTATTTTGATGGGCCAAAATAATGGCAGTGGGCCTCATGTATCCCCTTCTGCTATATCTTTACGTGAATCCGGATTTCACGTGCTTTCTTCATTACAATTGAAAAACCGTGACGTCCATTGTCCAGCGCTGCCACCTCCTACTCCGTGCTATTGCCGCGCGTTCATGTTGTGAAGGATCCGGCTATCCAGCACTTGCGTTCCCGACTTCCCGTAGACCCAAAATCAGCCCAAAAAAAAAACACAGTAGAAACAAAACCGGCATGACTCCCGTGATGTCTCCTGCTCACGCCCTCGCGACGCGTCTCGGCCGGTTGCCCGTCTCTCTTGCGCCGCCCAGCCATCCCTTGCCACTGGCTGGCTCCCCCATTTGCCCCCGTCATCTTCTCTCTGCTTTCACCCAGTGCAGCGCCCTCTTCTGGTCCTCCCCAACCCTAACTCGTCGCCCTCTGCTCCGTCCGTCGGATTCTCGCGGGATCGGTGGCGGCAACCGCACAAGCTCGGTCCATAAAGGAGACGGCCCCGGGAGAAGTTGGTGGCTTCGTGGCTCTGGTGCACTTGGCCGCGCACTCGTGCGTGGAGGCGACAACGTGGGCACACTTGGCCACGCGTGCTAGGGAAGGCGATGGCGTGGTGTGACCTTGTCAGATATCCTCTTCCATTTTTCTCTTATTTCGTGGATCTGATTCTTTCTATAACTTCGTCTTCAATCGATTGGATTCGTGGAGGACTTGATTTTGTCTTATTGTTCTTCGATCTATTATGTCTTGACTTTGATTTGATGAGTAGCGGTGACATGAGATGCCGATGTCTAGCATTTATAGTCTTATGTTTTTACTGTATTCGATAATGTACTATAATTGATTTTGGTAATCGATTTTGGGAAAAGGCAGGCTAGACGGAAAAAAAACCAGCAGATCTAAGTTTGCTCGTGTCCTATTGGATTTTGTCAGCGAGTCCATCTCTATTTTTGGAAGGAGATATGGTTGTGTCTATATTGATTGTGTGAGAGTCCTAATCCTGATGATCTTTGTATAGGATTACGTGTGTTGTTCCTATCAATTTGAGTGTTGTATTCGATTTTGGTCCGGTACCTAAAATTTCTTTTCTTTTCTCCCTGCAGTTTTCACGTTTCATCATCCTTATAAATATGCAGTTTTCACGTTTCATCATCCTTATAAATAGGCCAGACGAAATTATGTCCAGACCAAAATTATGACTGAAATTTTGCTACTTCAGTATATATATATATATATATATATATATATATATATATATATATATATATATTAGGTATAGATAGATGTAGATGTAGATATAGATATTATACATTGTATTAGTTATAGATATAGATTACTACCGGAAACCGAGCCAAAGGCTTTGCCGAGAACCACTCTTGGCAAAGAGATTTCGGTAAAGTTCCTATCAGCAAAGGCTTCTTTGCGGAGAGCCTTTTTGTCGGGCGCTCGGCAAAGGATTTGCTGAGAGGAGAGACAACTGTCGGTAAAGAAAAGTAGTTGTAACCATCTAAGATGTAGATAGATATAGATATAGATTAGATGTGTTTTCCAATAATCATAAAATAAATATTTAGTTTAATTAGGTCATCCAATTCGTCTGATTGCCAAGTAAATCGATCCTACACCCAAGCGTTCCGACGTTTAGGCCAGTCCTTCTCGGGTACGTGTACAAACTTTGCACGGTATGTATATAGTCTGCTTTGCACCCACAAAATAATGTTGTACCCACAAAATAACGCGTGCCACAAAACCCGCTGCATCGATCGATCTATCACCAGAGCTGCGCCGCCGCCGTGATCGATGACGTCGGGCCTCCCCGTTGAACTCCTCGAGGAGATCCTCGTCCTCCTCGACGACGCAGCCGACCTCGTCAGAGCGTCGGCAGCCTGCTCTTCCTTCCGCCGCATCGTCACCGACGGCCGTTTTCTCCGCCGCTTCAGGTCTCTCCACCACCGTCCCGTCCTTGGATTGTTGTTCGACGAACGACCTGAACGCTGCGAAACAGGATTGTTCTGCCAGCCCAGCCGCCGACTTCACCTTCTCTTTGCTCCCTGACGACGACCCTAGCAACTGGCGCATCTGCGACGCTCGTGACGGCCGTGTCCTCCTCACCCGGGGCCCTGGTCAATACGTGTGGGAGCCCGAGGACATTGTGGTCTACGACCCCTTGCACCGGCGGTACATCAAGATTCCGACCATCCCAAGCAACCTCCGCCTACAGCAGGACGATATCAATAACAAGGCATTGAGATTCGGCAATCCCTTCTTCGCACCGGCCGCTGCCGATGAGGACGAGAGAGACGACGATGATGAGTCGTCGTCGTCCGCCGTCCGGTTCCGGGTGATGTGCACTGCTCTGTCTAGAACGGAGATGGTGGCCTTCGTCTTCTCTTCAACCGCCGGGCAATGGCGACGACGCGGTGCGTCTTATCAAGATCCCATCAATAATTGGACGAGTCAACCGGCTTCGCCGGCGGTACGTGCACGGCTGCATCTGCTGGGTTGTGCAAGACGATGCTGCAAACTTCATGCCAATGTTTGACACGCGTGAGATGAAACTCTTCGTCATCATGGCTGATCTCCCACACGAAAGCATTGGCAAGCATAAGATGGCTGTGGAGGCAGCGGACGGAAGGCTTGGTCTATTACTTCTCAGCAGCGTTACGACGATAGACCTGTATAGTAAGGCTTTGCCAGGCATCCAACAAGAACAGGAAGAGTGGCGGCACGACGGATTGATCCCACTGATGCCCGGCTTTCATTTCATGTTCGCTGGAGCAGCCGACGGCTACGTTCTCCTACGTGGGATTCCACCAGACCAGCTTAAGCAGTGGTTTGATATTTGTAATAACAAGAAACCAGAAGCACACTATTTCACCTTGGACCTCAAGACATTGCTAGTCGAGAAGCTTTGTGTGTTGGAATATGATGAAACAAGGATTAGGTTTCTCTACGCAAGCTTCCCTCCTCCGTTTTCTCCACCAACCGTATGAAATTGTAAGAACATTTCTATTTTTCTTTCATTCTTTGCCCGTCGACGACTGAAACATGTCACCATATTCAACGATTGAGCTGCATTATTATATTATTAGTTTAGGGCCTCCGTTTGGTAAAGATGCTCCAGTTTTCATAGTTGGCACAACTTATGTCAGATCCAGCTTTCTTTTTTCCATGTGTGCTCATACACGCAACACGATTTGCTTTAGGAAAAAAAAAGAGAAAAATATCCATGTAGACATACAAGCAAGAACACGGCCGGTGAGGATGGCACCTAGGGTAGTAGCAAAAGGAGATGAACAAATTAAGGTGCTTGCATCGGCGAGCTAGGGTTTTGGATGGCAGAGAAGCTTGTGGCGGCAGCGGGGTTGGGCTTTATAATTGGTTTGGGCTTTTAAAAATCTAATAACTATATGTCCTCCTTAATACCTGGGGCGCGCTACATGTACATGTTCGAGCTCGAGGACCTTAACCTTGTGAAATAAAGGAGTTCGAGATCATTGAATGCCCACCTCTGCCCTCTACGTACATCTCCTGCAACTGCTAAATTCTCTAAAGAACCTGCAGAGTGCAGACACACGCAATTGCACTCAGTGGCGGATCCAGAATGGGATCAAGAGGGGTGTTAAGTAATAAAGATAATGATTGACAATGAGATTTAATAGTGATTTAGGGCTAAGTAATGAAAATGATGGTTGACAATGAAGATTTAAAAGTGATTTAGGGTTAATACTTATTATCTAAGCTCATGCTATTATTGATAATGAAGATTTAATGATAAAGTTTATGGAGTTTAGTGGAGAATTAAGGGGCTGCAGCCACCCCAGCCCACCTTGGATCCGCCAATGATTGCACTAATCTCTAGCTTGTGGCTGACTGAAGGTGATAATAATTCCCGATTTGAGTTTCTAGTTGAAAATCTCTCACACTGTATTTGATTGCGGTGCCACTGGGAAGGAATTGGTGTTGCTGGTCTCTTATTTCCCAAACCTCTCAACACTGGAACTATGGAGGTGTGATAACAAAGAGGCAGGAGGAGCAGAGGAGTTGCTCCAAAATCAGAGCTCGCTTAGTAGAGATCACTGGCTATAGGAGATTCCCCATGCTTCTATCCTTGCAGAAGTGATTTCTTAGTCATGCCATCTAGCGTTCTTGCGAGGTACGTAGCCTGTGGGCTCTCACTGGCATGGCCGGCTACCCAGGTGGGCCGGCAGGGAGGAGGGCACGGCTGGCTGGAAGGAGACGGCAGCTAACGGGAGGTCGTGGTGGCCTAACAGAAAGGAGTCCCACGACCCTACGAGCTGGCGCGTAAAAAAATGCCGCAAAAAAATATAGTGGACCATAATTTCATTTTTTTTAAGTTACTAGGAAAGATGCACGTACGTTGCAACGGGTGTGTCGTACGTAGCAACGGGTTATATATAGTATTATTACACGGTCATTTAAACGATTTAAGTTTAGAATATATAATTCACATTCTATCATGGCTAGTTAGAGGTCCTTGGCAAGGGTTGCGTTTTAAGAGATTTATTAGACTATATAAACTTGGAAAAAAGAAATTAGAAGGGAAAGGTGAAAACTAACATGTATCAGACACTAAATGTAAAAAAAGAAAGGGACTCATCGGAAGCCAAGTAAAATCGGGCTCATCATTATTTTTATTTTTTGTTTTTTATATTTATAGAAAAAAGGAAAGGTGAAAACTAACAGTATCAAACGCCAAAGGTGGAAAAAGAAACAGACTCACAGGAGGCCAACTAAAACTAGACTCACCTAAATCGAGCTCAATACATTTTGGAATGGGACTACATATTACATTACACAAACAAGCTATTCTAACTCGTATGAACAAGGGTTAATATATATATATATATATATATATATATATATATATATATATATATATATATTCTTTTTTAAAAAATAGAATACTCTTAGAGATGCTCCAAGAATACCCAACAATTTCTTTCCAAATCATGATATTTTTCAACTAAGGTATTAGAAGAAAAAGGGGGGAAAAAGTCATCTCGAAGAGTTTATAGTGATCCACTTCTAAACCCTAAAAGACAATTTTACATAAATTTTTATACTATTTCTAAATTATCCTAACCACTTTTATATATTCTTGTATATTTATATCAGTAATCCTTTGCTACTCTTTATTCTTTCCGCGCCGTTCCACCTTTAGACTGGCCAAGAATATGTACGATTCAAAAGCTTGTAACTTTACGCGAAACATGGTAACTTTTTCAAAGTTCTAAAAATTTTATTTATTAGGTAATCAACAATCATCCTCTTCCTTATTTTATATTGCCTAATAAGCATAGACTAGCAAATATGCCTGTGCGATGCAACGGGGGCTATAATCTAATTAAGATGCCGGCGACGAGAGTGGTGGCAAAAAAGGAATTTGTGTCCTATAAACTTGTTTCCTAGTGGTATCATATTATTAAAATAGATTTTTGATATAATATGAATGCAACCGTGCTTGAGTATTAGAAAAGGAATTTGTGTCCTATCAGGGCTCGTTTTCTAGTTCTATAGGTAATCAATAGAACTCATGTCCTAATTGTATTCACGTAGTGATTGGATTCGTTAATGCTAAGAGAATTAATTTCTTTATTTCGACGACCAAATTATTAATGTAATTTAATAAAACACAAAACTTCTATTATTAGTACAACTAAATAAATGTGATAGAAATAAATGTGCACCCTATAGGTATACACCAATGTAAGAAAGAATAAAAATACAAATCTATTCGGTTGTTATTAAATCAGCTTCTACTAATTTGTAAACCGTAAGAGAAATAAGCTAGCAAATTTTCATAAACAAAATGGACAACAATGTTTAATTGAAGAGAGATATTTCTACTTTTCCTATTTAGTTGAATGAACAGTTGATATGGACACTGTCACGCACATGGTCGTGGGAAATAATGAGCCTGCGTGAAGACGTTCAACAGCACGCACCTAAACACGACATGTGATGCAAAACATCCAGGTGGCGATGGTGAAGATCGGCCTAGGCGACGAGGTAAAGTGATGGTGCCGCTGAACGCCGACGGGGAATTAGCCGTCGGACAGCGACGTTCGTTGAAACATCCACGACCAGATGCGTGCTCACAATCGTGCGCCTCCTGACGTCGGGCGAGTAGTATTGGCGGGTAGGGGATCCTAATCTGTGTGTGGGGATTTATATGGTTGTGTACTTGTGTGGAGTTGTATGTTTCTCCGTGTTGGGATAGAACCGGGATTCAATAAGAAAGGAAAAAACAGAGCTAAGAAGGAGATTCGAAATAGAAATTAGAAAACGCCCGGATCTCTCTTTGCTTTAGATCGACATAGCACATATTTGATAGCTAGAGATCGAGTTGGATAAAATAAATCAAGTCTCGTGATCAGAGTCCTAGAGTTAGATGACACGACTTGACTTGACGTTGTGACACACACACGGCAGGGACAAAAATAAAGTTAAATTTCTACTTTTGTTTCTCAAAGAATGGCCGGACCAAAATTAAGGGGTGGAGAGAAATTTTACCTCTTTATATATATATATATATATATATATATATATATAGATAGATAGATAGATAGATATATATATAGATAGATAGATAGATAGATAGATAGATAGATAGATATAGATATAGATATAGATATAGATATGGATATGGATATGCCATCCAACTCTTACACGAGCGTTCCGACATTTAGGCGAATCCTTACCGAGTACGAACTCTGGTGTATATATTCTGCTATATAAATGTGAATCGATCCTATACACGAGCGTTCCGACGTCGATCTAGCCGTTTAGGCGAGTCCTAAAAAGTGAAAAAACCGCTGCATATCGATCTATCACCAGCTGCGCCGCCGCCGCCGCCGTCGTCATCGATGGCGTCCGACCTCCCCGTTGATCTGCTGGAGGAGATCTTCCTCCGGCTCGACGACGCGGTCGACCTCGTGAGAGCGTCGGCAACCTGCGCTCCCTTTCGCCGCGTCGGCTCTGACAGCCGTTTTCTCCGCCGCTTCAGGTCCGTGCACCGCCGGCCCGTCCTTGGATTGGTGTTTGACGAGCGACATGGACGACACGACGAACAAGAATTATTCTACGCAGCCCAGCCGCCGCGGCACTCCGCTCCTGCCGCCGCCGGCTTCGCGAAGGCCGCCGACTTCAGCTTCTCTTTCCTCCGTGACCGCAGCAACTGGCACGTCTGTGACGTCCGTGACGGCCGCGTCCTCCTCGCCCGGCTCGCTGATCTTGGTTACATGTTCCAGGACCTTGTGGTCTACGACCCCTTGAACCGGCGGCACGTCGAGATTCCAACAATCCCCGGTGACCTACTACAAGCTGCAGAGCATTTTGTGGATCATGGTAACAACAAGATATTTAAACTCGATAAGCCCTTCCTCGCACCGCCAACCGCCAAGGACGAGATAGCTGATGATGATGAGTCGTCGGTCGGGTTCCGGGTGATGCGCACTGCTCTGTCCAAAACCAAAACGGAGGTGGTGGTCTTCGTCTTCTCTTCAGCCAGCGGGCAATGGCGACAATGCGGCTCGTCTTTTCACAGTCATCTAAGCCATCAATCGGAGATTTTTCCTTGGATGTGGTCTCGCTGGTACGTGCACGGCTGCATCTGCTGGGCGGATCATGCTGCCAACTTCATGCTTGTGTTTGACACAAATGAGATGAAACTCTCCATCGTTGATCTCCCACAGGAAAGCATTGACAAGTATAAGATGGCTGTGGAGCTAGAGGAGGGAGGGCTTGGTCTATTTCTTCAGTATAAGATGGCTGTGGAGCTAGAGGAGGGAAGGCTTGGTCTATTTCTTCTCGACGATGGGTGCATCCCTAATGCTGCTATGGATCTGTATAGTAAGGATTTGCCAGGCATCCAACAAGAACAGGAAGAGTGGCGACACGACAGTGCGATCCCACTAATACCCGGCTTTCATTTCATGTTCGCTGGAGCAGCCGAGGGCTACGTTCTCCTACGTGGGATTCCACGAGACCAACTTAAGGATTGGTTTCATAATGGTAATAACAAGAAACCAGAAGCACACTATTTCATCTTGGACCTCAAGACATTGCTAGTCGAGAAGCTTTGTGTGTTGGAATCTTATGAAAGAAGCGCTAGGTTTCTCTACGCAAGCTTCCCTCCTCCGTTTTCTCCACCAACCGTATGAAATTGTAAGAACCTTTCTTTTTTTTTCTTTCTTTGCCCATTGACAACTGAAACATGTCATCATATTCATCGATTGAGCTGCATTATTATATTATTAGTTTAGGGCCTCATTTGGTAAAATTGCTCCTGTTTTCATAGTTGGCACAACTTATGTCAGATCTACTTTTCCTTTTTTTCCATGTGTGCACATACACAACACGATTTGCTTTAGGAAAAAAAAGAGAAAAATCTCCATGTAGACATACAAGCAAGAACACGGTGAGGATGGTAGCTTGGGTAGTAGCAGAAGGAGATGGACAAAGGTGTTTGTGCCGGCAAACTAGGGTTTTGGATGGCAGAGATGCTTGTGGCGGCGGCGGGGTTGATGATATCGGTGGCCTGTGGGTCGACATGTGGAGGAACGACCAAGCAGCTAGAGATGAAGACGACGATGACAATGGGTGCTCTTGTCCTTCCGCAGGGTGCTCCTCTCCTTGCGTGCTCACCGTCGGCTCGCGCATCACAATCGGATCTGGATTTCCTGGGTGAGGGACAAATGGATCTGGATCTTGTGGGTGTGGGAAGGGAAAAGAAGAGGAATGAGTCCGGGAGGAGGGGGGTGAGGAGAGTCGCGGAAGGCGGCCAAGGACCGACGGCGAGGAGGGAAGAGCTACGTGAGGTGGCCGGGGTACCAGTGATTTGACAAGAAGAAAGATTGGGAATGAATGGATCTAGGGGATTTTTACCTTGTGCATAGCGCCTGTCCACCTCCGGTGCACGCAATAGTTTTACCTGCCTCTGTGAGACGTGGGCCAAGCCATAGGATTGGAGCGCGACCTATTTTATTTCAAGCCTCCCTGACGGTGTGAAAAGCTTTCTTCTCGGTGCAGCGAAAACATAGGGAAAGATGAGGCTCCCATGCCCAGGTGGTGTACACGCCGAGGGGAGTGTTCCCAGCTGAAGGAGAAAAGTTGGCGTGGGGTTGTGTGGTATGGGTAGTCCGTAGTTCACAATACACAAGTAGGGAGATGATAGTGGCTTTGGTTGGCTCTAATCTAGGTGATTTGCTTGATTTGGTGACCAAAATAATTTCGGTAATCCTTACGAGTGGAGAGGACTCTTTTATTTGGGATTTGTGTAAAAGGGTAATTTTATGGTTCATTCGATACATCTTTTCATTGATTACCGCTTTATTTTCTATTTGATTACTTGTGAAGTTAGAGCCTATATATGTTTTGTTTTGTATTGAACATCTAAGTAGAAGCTGGAACTTTGTTCCATTATTAAAAAAATCACTCACGAAGATAGGGTAGTCTGCACTAGGCAAGCTGGGGTTAGATCGGATGCATGACCGGCATCAAGAAGCTGGGTCGTTAGAGCAGGCCGTGGCTTTACCGTGGAGCTATGTTTTGGGCTTGATCTTTGATTGGTTTGGGCCTTTAAAAATCGTATTCCGTCCATTAGCATGTGGCCCGTCCGTCGGCAGCTTGGCTTCTCCATAGGGTTCTGCGCTGGTGCACCGAAGCCCGCGAGGATCTATTTGATTTGCTTCAATCTGAATGGCGCCGTGCCTGATAGATCCTCGCGAGGATCTGTAGTTAGAGTAGTGTTAGGGCTTTAATCAAAAAAAAAAGTAGTGTT
Source organism: Microstegium vimineum (assembly GCA_022036555.1). Lineage (NCBI taxonomy): Eukaryota > Viridiplantae > Streptophyta > Magnoliopsida > Poales > Poaceae > Microstegium > Microstegium vimineum. The sequence goes on from CM039129.1 coordinate 40,751,974, forward strand.
AGGGTTTCTCCTATGCACCTTTTTGTTTGTAGCCTCAAGTGACATGTAGGCTCGGATAAAAAAAGTAGGTGTTCTAAACTTGTCATATTGTCTTGGTGAAGATACATATGCTTAAGGAGAGAGAAAGTGGTCCATTCTAAAAAAAAAGAGAGAGAGAAAATAAAGGTGTGGCATGATAAAAGAAAAAAATCACTTTATGAGCCACAAGTAGTTGTAGTTTGCATTGTGTACATAATAACCTCAACATTTACTAGTCTATATGTGAATCACTTTATTTGTACCGAAACCACTAGTAGTGTTAGCCTCTATTAGTGTTGCTCTTAATGAAAATCTTCATGAGGATCCTCTGCGAGCAGTGTTAATGGCGAGCAGAGGTGCTGCGTTGCTTGATAGCAAATTATAATTACTCCCTCTTCTAAATCACTTTGAATTTTTTTATTCATCCAATCTACTATATATCTAGACATATTAATAATATATGTAGATGCATATAGTAAAATAAATATGTATCAAAAAACAAGTGACTTTTGCTACAAAAAAAAGTGACTTCTAATTTGAAAGAGAGTATTACAAAAATAAATGTAGTCCCGTGGCCCTGTGTTGTATGCCTGCCTCAATGTTTTATTTGGTGTCCATGTAATTATATCTTATAAACAAATTCAAATAAAAATATTTTCAACTATAAAATTATATATTATTTTGAGATTTACAACTTTTGTTCTGTTTGGTTTTTAGCCGTCCGTACAAATGGTGTCAGGGCACAAAATACCAACACCCTCCTGCAAATGCATTTATAAAGGCAACTCATTTGGTAAGTATTTGTAGGGCCACTTTTAAATTGAGTTGCCCTTATAAAAAAGAGTAAAGTACATTAAACTTGTGTTGTTGTATCATCTCGGTCTCTAAAATCGTAAATTAACCGTTTAGATCTCTAAACTCGGTGGTTTTGTGGAGATTTGTTTTAATTTGTATGTTTCTCTATTCACATTATTCTCACATCCAGCCGACCAACCAAAAAACTTTTCTAGTCAAAAATCTAGATCCAAAAAGTTGATCCGTGAATCTCAGAATATAGATAAAAAAAATCTTTGAGAATCTAGATGCTTCTCAAAATGAGTAGTCCTATAAAAAAGGTGTCGCTATAAATCCGCCTCTACAATTTTATCTTTTTGTTTGCCATGATATTGTCCATCGACCATTATTAATAATATTAAATTAAGACTATGGGCTGTGGTATTGGACTTGTTTCTCCTTTTGAAAGGTAAAATTATACATACATAAATATATATAATGTAGACACACTGTATAAATGTATACTATATATATATATACACATAGACGTAAGTGCTTATTGAGATGAATCTATTGTAAGGCCCTCGAAAACATAGGATCCACACTGTGAACATGCTCGATCTCAACCTGTCTAAAACTTTTCCACATTACTTTAAAGTTCAAAAATAACTTGGAAACAAAAGTGCAAACATATCAATTGATTCTTTGGTTGTTTACTACACTAGAGCTTCATGTTTTTTTAATGGGAAAAAGAAGACTGACGATGTGTGGTGGCATTACGTGTCTATTGTCGCCATAATATAGGTCTTAAAACATTGGTTCGTGCTATAGAAGCTTTGCATAATCCAAGGCTCGCTTTCCATCTAATTTGTTTGACATGTAATGCGTAAAATAATCCTCCACTTCCACTGTCCTATACAACACATTTTCTGTTGTTGAGCCCCTTATTGGTGAAACCACCCCATCGAACTTTGGATTGTGGAATGCAGATACCAATAATCGTTCCTTACGAGCATTAATGCTGACCCTATGCTCAATACTCTTGAACTTTCCGTTCGTCATAATCTGCAAGTGATAATAAACTTGCAATGAGGAAATATGAAATGCACAAGAATTTACCATCTATTAATTACTTTGATATTTTCTCAGGTGCATAGCTTAATTAGATTCTTGGGTATGTCTGGATGATGACCAAACATTGCTAAACTTCCTAACTAAAATGTGGGCTAACAATTTGTCCGTGACACTATAGATGATATTTAATTTAGCAAAGAAATGAGAGAATAACCGGTGGACCAAGAATGTGGGTGGCAAACAATATGTTAATGCTAAATCAGAGCAACACACTGGCAAGGACTAGATCGTCAAGGCAGCACACATGTCTTGGATAGCCAGCGAAGATATGTCTAAATGGCGATGCCGACCAGTAAATATAACTATATAGACGAGTAAGTTGGTTCTCTTGGTATATTCGTACCTCAAGGAAATCGTCAACATTCACCAATAATGCTTCAGGGTGTGGTTTCACTGGGATCTATGCATCGTGTCTTCTTATTTGGAGGCCTTGGACTGAATTAACCTGTGAAAGGATGGTAAGAAAAGATCCATCTGAATGCGGCGAGAATCCCAAAACCTTTTCAGGTATCGACATGCACGGAGGGTAGTAATTCATCCTTAGAACTTGCACGGCATATTTTGTCACTCATCAGTTCAGGATCGATATTTAGAATCCTTCCTATGGCTGTTGTAATGGAATGAGCTACTTTCTTCACTTCAACAGAGTAATCTTCAAGGGATTTCCTGACATCGACAAAGGATATAGATATGTTGTAGGTGTCACTATGTATAGAATTGATTTCAACATGTAGTATTTCACAAAATAATGCCAAAGCCACTTGGAATTTTCTATATGACCTCATAGTCAAATTAATAAAAAACGTCCATATCGCTATATATGTGTGCCCATGTATATATATCCTACTACTAACCTGAATGTAAGAGGTTGAGGTAGGCCAATGTTTCATGTCACGAGCCTGAGGAGGCTGAGTAATGATGCCAAGCATGTCTGACCAATCAAGCTTCTGATAGTTGGAAACAACATATGCTTGACCATATCCTTGAAGATCTCCTGGGGTTTGTGCATAACAATTCTTCACATCTAGCGGAAGCTGAAAGAACTCCTAAATATCGCGCTTTATGTTCGCCATAACCTTTTCCGGAACTCCATGACTCAAAACCTGTGAATTAAATAATATTTGCAAACAGTTCAACATTCATGATTCAGTAAGATTGAAATTTAATTCTCCCTTGGGAGGAAATGGTGGAATTGTATAGAAGTGAACTGATATTCACCATTATATTTTCGAAGATATGTGTCTACACCGTATCTACTCATTCTCTCCATTCCAAATTATAAGTTGTTTTGGATTTCACCTTTTGTTATGCATCTAGGTATACATTGTGTCTAAATATACAATAATGGTTATACATCTAGATTCTAGAGAAAACCTAAAACAACATATAATTTGGAAAGGAGATAGTACCTGAAAGAAACCCCACTCCTCGCAAGCAGATCTGAGCTTGGCTGCCTCCTCTTCCCGGTACTGTGGGTCGAGGAGTCTTCCAAGGTCAACCATCGGAAGCTCACCGGAGTGCTCGTAAAGGACTGCATCCTTATCGATGTCCGGCCTGATGTACCGCTCCAGTGCCTCAGCCGTTAGCTCGCCGGCGTCGCAAGCCACGAGGTCCTGCACGTTCCTGACGGGGATCGTCGTACCCACCTGTGTTAGTCTGCTTTCACTGGCCATCACTAAACTCTGTCACCACTCAAAGACCGATTGCTTGTTTTGTTCTGGCTGTAATGGTTAGCAGGCACTAAGACAGTAAGACTTATAGATGCATCACGTAGCCAATCAGATGCAATATCCCTTTGGTGAATGGTCCAAAGGTGCTCTGATCTAAGTATGTGTTTGGACTTTGAACCACCGATCGATGCTGTCAAATTAAAGAATATATATGGCCGACGGCTAAGAGATGGATTATAAATAAGTAAGAAATCAATTAATGTCTAGTGGTGCACTAACCCCATATATATACTTGATTGAGTCCAGTGGTGGTGGCTTGACGGACGGAGCAGTTCCATGCGCATGGTTCGGCTTGCCGGGAGCGCTGCAGCGGGCAACGGCGACATGGGTGGCGGTGTTTGTCCTCCCCACTGGGGTGGTGGGTTGACGGACGATGCTTTGTCGCGGTGATGCGAGCTGCGGGCGACTTCATTTGGGTGAAAACCCCGTGTCCAGGCCTTGCGCCTTGGACCGACGACGGTGGCGACCGCGTCATCTCCTTCCTGAAGGCGTCGTCTTTATGGAGGTCGTCAGGCGGCTGCCGGGATTCGGGAACGAAGGTTCCAGTGGGCGACTTGTCAACGCAGCTAGCGTCCGAGGGCGTCATCTCCTTCCTGAAGGCTACGCTGAAGACCACTATGAGCTCCCACGCCGCCATCCACAGAGCCCTAGCGCTTCCATGTCGCAAGCTGCGCCCCCCGCCTCTCGACGACGCTGGGGTAGTGCATTCTTTGCGTGAGCGTTGCTCCGCCATCACTCTGGCTCGTCAGGCTTCGATGTTGACGCTACAATGTTTAGCGGCTCCTGAGTTCTGGCCTAAGTAATGTTGCAACTCGCTTCGCGGGTTTGCGTTGTGTTTTGGGGTGTTGTAGGGAGGTTTCTGTTTCTTGATGTGTGTTGTAGTAGTAGTGGTCGTTGTGTTTTGTGTTTGTGGCCACTGGTCGTGTCGCTTTGTTTTCGCCGGTCTCGACGTCTTTTTCTTAATGAAAAAGACACGTGAAGTCGTGTTCGAGAAAAAAATTACTACAATATTAGAAATTGATTATTCAAGGGGCGATACTGCGGTTCGTACTTGTTTGAAACTAGAGCCAAAGGTGTGCGCATATATATAAATGAAAAAAAAGTAACATCATGTAATTAATTGGTCCCTGGGTTCAACCTCAACATATCCAAGAGTACAAAGACATTGTATTCCTTGGAAAAGCTTGTTTTCTTGTAGGAGTTGTACTTGCTATGATTTAAATGTTGAGTTAATTCATCTGAAGATGCATTGTCATGCTCAGTTAGTACAAACATTATGTTTATCAAAACTCACTGGAATCTGCTTGCACCGTATAAATCGAAACTATCATTGGCTATGCACCTAAACAAGCTCATCCATGCGCCAACATGTGCTGCCACAGTAAAAGCTAGAACAACGTAACATACAAGGTTGGAGTAGTGGGCAAATACCCAACTAATCTAGGGTAAAAGCATCAACTGACAACGAAAAGAAAAGACCAAATGACCGTGCTAATAGTGTCAAAATATAGCACATGTAGAGACCCAAACAATACCAAGGGCACAACTGACTTTAACATGATTCTACATATCTATATATTGTATTGTATACATACTCTTGACCTACTTTTTTACGCACCCTTCGGTAATTCGGTTGTTAGGCACTTTTGTCACAAACATAGAAACTTCGTGGAAGTCCAAGCCTACAGAGGAAGGAAAAGAAAATATAGTGATTATCAAGGGGGATTTTCTATCTCCCCTAAGAGCAATTTAAACATGCCTTCACTAAATCCTTTTAAATATTTGCATGTGGTTTCTGTGAAATCGATCTTTTAATTGATGTAATAGTATATTTATTCAAATTGTTTTATGCTTTAATCAAAGAAAGAAAGAAAAAAATGTCTCCCGAGTAAAAAATGAATCTGTTTAATTTGAATCATTTTTTTGGAAGACTAGTTGAGTAACTAGTGGGCGCGTCTAGCTGCCGACCTGGGTGGCTGCCAGCACGGCGCCGACCCTCTCCTAATTTTATTTTTCCGTCCCGCGCCCTTTGTCATATTGGGCCATTTTTGATTTGGCGGGCCGTGTCATCCGCTTTCCAGCCCGTGTCACGCGTTTCCATCGCACACCACACGGTACGGACTCACTTTGCTTTCCTGCAGCTTCCGGAAAAAACTGAAAAGATACGCATAGCTACCCGCCATAAATTCCAAGACAAAAAATAGAAAATATCTGCAGCTTCCAAGAAAAATCTAGGGAAAAAAATAAAAGCCAGGCACAACTACCTGCCACAGCTTCCACGAAAAATCCAGGGGAGAAACAGAAAAAAAAATCAGTGAGTAGACAAAACTAAACACGAGACCTCATCATCCTCTTGGTTTAAGAGGTCAATCCTCTACCGCTACACCATATAAGCATTTAAGTTTGATTATTTTGGTTATGGCTTAAGTCCTAGAAAAAAGGAAAAATAAATTCCGCCTTTCTCATGTAAATAAATGAATATAAAAAGATAAATAAATTGCAAAATATCATTAGATAGATGAAGGTGAATTAGGGCCTAATTTTTTACATTTTAGCCCTTTTTTGAATTATTTTCACGTTTGGACCCCTGGAAAAACTATATGCAGAAATGGACCCAGGGGCTTGGCGCCGTGGGGCACGGCGCTGAGCTAACACAGCTTGGCGCCATACCCCACGGCGCCGAGCCCTTAGCCCGCATCCACCGTGGATCCGACGTGGCCAGGGGCTCGGCGCCGTGGGGCATGGCGCCGAGCTCGGCGCCACAGATCACGGCGCCGAGCTCGGCGCCATGGCCCACGGCGTCGAGCTAGCATATAGCCCGCCGCGGCGCCGAGCTCGGCGCACGCTCTCTGTCTCGCTCGCCTCTCTCGCTCTCTGTCTCACTCGAGCCGACCGCCGCCGCCGCAGCCGCCCGTCGCCCGCCGCCCGCCGCCGTCCACCGCCGTCCACCTCCACCGACCGCCGCTGTCCGCCGCCATTCGTTTTTTTTAGGTAATTTTTCTTTAGTGTTTTTAGTTTAGTGTTTTTAGTGCGAAATTTTAGTTACAAATTTAGATGATAGATAGATAAATAGGTAGTTAACTTATCATAGATAGATAATTAGTTTGTTAAATTTATAACTAAATAGATGTACATATATATATATATATATGTAAATATGTATAGTTAGGTTTGTAACTAAATAGATAGACAAATACATATATATATATATATATAGTATGCTAAATAGATGGATGACAAATAGATAGATAGATAGATAGTTATTTTGCTAAATAGATAGATTGATAAGTTCATAGATAGATAGTTATTTATAGCTAAATAGGTATATGTATTTAGGTCATTGATAATTTAGTTTACCCATAATAAGATCTTTCGTGTTGTGCATATCAACTAGATGGATAACCTAGTGACCCTGTATCATGGAGGAAGAGTGGAGGAAGCGGAAGATGGTTTTGCTAATATCACCTTAGTTGGAATGCAAAGGGTGCCTTTGATGTTCGATGAGCGGCTGCTTTTTTTGGAGTTGTTAGCTAGGGCTCGTGATGAACTTCATTGCAATTCCATTGAAAATGTCATATCAGTTGAGGGAGTAGTTCACCATGGTAAATCAGGCCAAATATTTAGGCGGTTGGTCCCAATCTCATCAGAGGCTCAATGGGAGACATATGTCAATACTGTGATGAAGAGTGAATTTCAATGTTTGGATTTGATTGTCCGGAAGCTCTCCAATGAGCCAGCTCCTCTTGGCCATTCATCTCCTATTGGGCATTCATCTCCTCATGGCTTGTCACCACCACAATACGATCCGTTACCATGTGATCTTCCGTTACACAATCAAGAGGTGCATGTGAAAGATGTGGTTGTGGTGCCCGATGCGCAATCCGCTCCAAATGAGGTTGGAATCTGCCCTAATGTTGTTGCACCTCATGTTGCTACGGCCCCTCAGGAGATCCCTTTGACCCAAAATCATCCAAGTAAGTGTTGTAGTAACACTTTACCTTTTCTAAACCACCATTGTAATATGTTATTCCAATGATGACATCCTCATTTAAATGTAGGAGACATTCCTGATAATGTTGGCTGTCATCGTGTGCCTTCGTCATCCACTGCGATGCATACAGGCTTCGCATCTAATAGTGTTGATGTTCAGATTGATGATGGAGGGGAGCCTTATGGGACCGCAAGAGCTGTTAGTTCCGATGATGAACGTCCTGTGGCTGCATTGAGTGAACAAGAGATTGAGCTCATGAGGCAGTGTTGTCCCGATATTGATCCACTAGCGCATGAATTTAGCGATCTCAGACACTCTCATGGTGCTTATGCAGTAGCAAGGGAAGAAGAGTTGTTAGAGGCCCCTGATGATGGGGAAAGCATAGAAATTTTCAAGGGCATGATCTTCAAGGATTTGTCAACATTGAGAAGGTGGTTATAGGAGTACTCTGTGAAAGGTAAAAGGCCGTTCAAGGTGCAGCATTCTTATGTGGAGCGTCGTTACACAGTGGTATGTCAAAAAAATGATTGTAATTGGAGGGTATGCGCGAGGAAACAGAAGAACAGTGAGAAGTTTAAGATCACCAAAATTGTAGGTCCACATACTTGTGCAACGACAGATCTAAAAGAGAAGCATCAACAGTTGACCTCTACCCTTATTGCTAGAAAATTTTACACAACACTGCAGAAACAGCCTAATTTGAGAGTGAAGGCGCTCATGGACCTAGCTGAGAAGCATTTTCAGTATGAGGTGAGCTATGGCAAAGCATGGAGGGAAAAACAACGTGCCTGGAAGATGATATATGGTGATTGGGAGGAGGGGTACGAGAAGCTGCCTGCATTGTTCAATGCAATCAAGGTAGCTAATCCGGGCATGCATTACGAGTACATCCCAAAACCAAATGAATGGAAGGATGGCAGAGAGATATTCTTCCGTGCATTCTGGTGCTTTCCTCAGTGTGTCCAAACCTTTAGGCATTGTCGTCCTGTGTTGTCCATTGATGGTACTTTTATTCTTGGCAAGTACATGGGCACAATGTTGATAGCCATTGGTTGTGACGCGGACAATGCATTGGTTCCATTAGCATTCGCTTTGGTGGAGAGGGAGAACAAAGACAGCTGGGGTTGGTTCTTGCGGCTTGTTCGGATACATGTTGTAGGCCCTGGGAGAGAGGTTGGTGTCATATCTGATAGACACCAGGGCATACTTAGTGCCGTACAGGAGCAGATTCCGGGGTACGCACCATTGCATCACCGCTGGTGCACTCGCCACCTTGCAGAGAATTTACTCCGGAAGGACAGTTCAAAGGACAACTTCCGCCTGTTCGAGGAGGTTGCTCGCATGCTTGAGATTTGCTACTTCGAAGAGAAGTTGGAGCTGCTGAAGACAGCAACAAATGCAGAAGGTAGGCAGTGGCTACATGGTTTGATGAGTCAAAAAGATAGATGGTCAAGGGCCTATGATGATGACGGGTGGAGGTATGAATTTCAAACTAGCAACATGGCCGAGTCATTTAATAGTGTGCTCAAGGGTATACGGGCCATACCTGTCAATGTCATTGTGTCCTTTACTTTCTTTAGGTGTGTTGCATGGTTCAATGACCGACATGCATCAGCAATGGCACTACAGAGCAAGAATCAGATATGGGCACCTAAACCAAAACACCATCTTGATAGGGCAAAGGAGAAGGCTAGAACACATGAAGTTCATTGCTTTGACCATAGCACGGGAAAGTATGAGGTCATAGAAAGGGGTTGGACAACCTCTGATGGTGAGGTTCGACCTTCAAGGGCTTATGTTGTGGTTCTTAGTAATTTCTCATGCATGTGTGGGAAACCAAGGCAGTACCACTTTCTATGTTCTCATTATATTGCAGCAGCTCAACATCGCAACTATGCATATGAGAGTAGGATGCCACGAGAACTAAGTGTTGACAGCCTTGTACTTACTTGAGCTCCCCGTTTCGAGCCTTACCTAGAGGAAGAGCAGTGGCCACCATACCATGGCCCGAGATACATTGCGGACCCAGGTGCTCGTTGGGACAAACGTGGAACTAGGAAGAGGATGAGATACAAGATGGTCATGGATCAGGTTTCAGGAAGATCAAAGAGGGGTAGAGCAGCACCCTTTCTTACTGATCCCGAGCAAAACCAATGTAGCAAATGTGGCAGACTTGGGCACAATGCCTGTACATGCACTTGGGCACCTAGCCAGGTGACAATAGTTATATATATATGCTTTGTAATATTTATAAATGTTTACTCTTTGTTCGCTTTCTAATATTTATGCATGTAATTTAATTTCGTACTGACAATTTTCTTTTCCTCTAACAGGATGGCGACTTTCGACCTCCTCGATCCGTACTACGAGGAGAACCACCGAGGATGACGCATTTCCCAGGGGGAGGTAATTACTGCAGTTTATCTTGCTTAAGCATATGAGCTAAATTTGTGGTACTTACGTTAAAACACTTGTAATGGTTGCAGGTGCTGGCCCCTCTTCGTCCTCGAACCCATGACAAGTTCCACGAGATGCGGTACGACGAAAGGTACACGCCCTTACTAGAGAGGGCTGGACTAGACGTTGTGTCGTATCAGGTTCGTCGTGGGTTGCCTATCATCAACCCTGCGGCAATCTCAGCTTTGGTCGATAGGTATAACCATATCCAATACTAATTCATTACTGCACACTGTTTCTTTGAAATGTAAGTAACATCTTTACTTATCTACATTCTGTAGGTGGAGGCCCAAAACTCATAGCTTCCACCTACCTTGTGGAGAGATGACTATCAGTCTTGAGGACATGCAGAAGTGGCTTGGTCTCTCCATTAGAGGTATTCCTGTCATCGGGCACTGTCGGTCTGAAGGTTGGAGGGACAGGATGGAGGCCTTCTTTGGGAGACCACTACCTCCAGAGGTGACGCATTCTCGTGGCACAGGTGTTTCCATTACTTGGATCAGGGCTGCCTTTGGTGTGTGTCCGGATGACGCAGACGCTGCCACAGTTGGGTCCTACTGCAGAGCTTGGGTGTTGCACTTGTTCGGGTGTGTTCTCTTTCCTGACGCGACAGGAGACACAGCGTCATGGATGTACCTCCTCTGCTTGGGTAATTGGGATACTGCAGGCACATACAGCTGGGGTTCTGCAATATTGGCGTTCCTATATCGCCACCTTTGCGAGGCTTGTCGACGAGGTGCGAGGAACTCTTCAGTTGGGGGTTGTGTGTACCTTCTTCAGCTGTGGATGTGGTCTCGTATACCGGTTGGCCGGCCTACACTCCAGGCACCTCGGCCTTGGTTCGCGGTACACAACCCTCGTCGTCTTCCTACATATGCACATCTGTACGACCAGGTGACGGCCCCCTACTCGAGGACAGACCGTGCGTACATTCAGTACGCCAACGAGCTGGATGGTCTTACAGCTTCGATGGTGAGTTCATTGCATATTGTTATTCATTCATTCTTATACCTTATGATTGTTGCAACTTACGCCCTTCAATTGCTTTTTTTAGGTCACCTGGGAGCCGTACAAGGAACTAAGTATGCAGGACTTTGGCTTGAGCAACATGTGCAGCGCGGACGAGGACCTGTACATGATGATATGTCCGCTCATATGCTTCTATGCTGTTGAGTATCACCTTCCTCAGAGAGTGGCACGACAGTTTGGCCTGGCTCAGGAGTGGCCAGTCCCGCCGTATTCTACTTCCATAGAGCTGCACAAGTAATTACCACCTTCCTCAGAGAGTCACATAGTTGATCATTTAGTTGACATGGTCCATGTAGTTGTTCTAGTTGACATAGTTGACATAGTTGACATAGTTATTCTAGTCCATTTAGTTGATTTAGTTGATGTAGTTGATTTAGTTGACATAGTCCATGTAGTTGTTCTAGTTGACATAGTTATCCTTCCTCACATAGTTGATTTAGTTGATGTAGTTGATGCAGTTGACATAGTGCACATGTTTCAGGATTGATCGTCAAAAACAAAAAAAGACGGTGGAGTTTGAGACGCTACACCGAGTGCACATGGATGCTTGGGACGAGCACTATGACAATGTGTATCAAAACCAGACGTCACACAACGACTACAACTTTCGCCAATACCTAACTTGGTACCGGACAGTGACACGAACAAAGTTGAAGACTTAATGGACAAATACGGACTACGCAGACATTGATTCTTCAGATGACGAAGACACGTCCTATGATCTTGAAGCAAGACAAGGGACGATTGTCGAGGCTGCACCTGTCTTGGACCGAGTGGTAAGTGATCTTTAAAAAGTTCTGTAATTTCTTCATGGCAATGCGTTGTATATGACTACCATTATGACTATAATTTGTCTCTTTTTGCAGGGCAACGCGCTAAAACAGTCTGTAGTGGAAATTGAACGGTTTCCAAGGACAAACGTGGACGAGGCTACGCTTAACAACTTTCTAGGAGTAAGCACTCATCAACACAACGACTATCTCGTCGACAATGCATATATCACAACGCTTAATATGCTCATGTTGTTATCACAGAGGCTAGCACGTAGATTGCGTCGAGCTGCGACTCGTTGTGGTTGCGGGACTAGCGCATCGATGAGGTATGTAGAGAGTCCACAGAGACCACAGAGAGAGACCACTTCTTCTCGCGGAGGTAAACTTTCATTACATGTCGTCTAATTAAGTGTCTTTCTTTAATACACGTAAATGTACTTATATGCACATTTAATTGATACGTGATGTTGTAGGTTACGACGGACAGAGCTCCTCTCGTGGTACTCAAGATACTTTCCAAGGTGACGCCACAGAGGAAGAAGAGGACCACGGCGGATATCAGGAACTTGGACCGTCCCAGCTAGATGATGCTCCTGAGACTCAGCCTTCGCAGCCTTTAGGAACTAGGAGACGACGTCCGCCAGTTCACTACACTCCAGGCACCGACCCTTTTGGTAAGGGTAAGGGTAGGGCTAGGAGGCAGTGACAATGTGGAGTTGAGCTGGTGGTTGTCTATTTTGGTTCACTATTTGAATTGTATGGACTTCACGGACCATTTGGACTGTATGGACATTATGGATTATTTGTATTGTGTGATGATGGTGATTATGGTTCACTATGTGGTTGTCTTGTGCTATTTGGATGCATATATGTTGGATCATATTATGTTGTCTCTGTTTGTCATTGTTGATGCTCCACATACAAGAGAAACTCTCGCGAATTTATTTCGTGAATTATTTATTTACTTTTATATAGGTTGATAACTACCATAGCAAAGTTAAAATGAAAATTATTACCAAAAGAAATGAAACAACAAGAAAGGCACAATTAAAGTTCATAACCTAAGTCTGTTTAAACTTAAAGTGCGGTACATGATAACACAGCTAAAAGTTTAACAATACATGTCGTTATTCATGGATAAAACATAGAACTACTGAGTGCAACGAGGCCACTTTCCCTTCCTCATCGCATCGGGATTCTCCTCCATCGCTGCCTTCGCACGGCGGGCGCGCTCAACCTTCTTGTCCCTCTCCTCCCTGTAGGCTGCACCTCTTCTCTCTTCCTCCTCTTTTTCGTGCTCCTTCTCAGCTGCCTCCTCTTTCATTATCTTCTCATAGGCCACTCGACGCTCCGCGTCCCAGTCCTTCATACCTTGCAGAAGACGTTTGTCGGACTCCTTGATCTCAGTGTCGATCCACTGCTCAAAGTCACATAGCGGTGGAGGGGTCTGTAAATCATGCAGAAGTTAGGAACACAAAACAAAATCATTATTTAATTTGATATAAATCGATTTCCGTATAAGAGTAGACTCTCACCATTAAGTTAGTCCGACGCTGAGCAAGTGTAGGCTGAAAAGCATAATTTGAACACATCCAATACCTCTGCTTATAGGTTTCATGATCCTCAGAAATCTCCACCTTGCAAGGATCACCGCAAAAGCACATTGGAACCGGAACACCGCTGGGCAGAGGCTTTGGATCGAATGCGATGCCGGTCAACGGGCCCTTCCTACAAATGAAAAAAAAAATCGTTCTAGTAACCGAAACAATTAGAACAAAAAATAAACCTAGCAGAGAATACCTTGATTTAATAGTTTTCCCACGCCTTGGCATCCTATGGTTGCAAAATACAAATAACAAATCAATAATCGTCCCAAACCCTAAGTCAAAATCTAACTAGGGTTTCAAAATACACCTAATATAGACCGAATCGATGCGTAAAAAATGAGGAGGGGAAGAAGGATACCTTTGGTCTCGCAGATCGGTGGATCAAATCCAAGTTTCCTAGGTCCAAAATGTCGATTCAAAGAGGTTAGGTGGGTGGAGGAGAGGAAAAACCCGAGAGCAAGGAAGAACAAATGGATGAAACCTCGGGTTCGTGGGAAAGCTGGGGCTAAGAGCTCGGCGCCGTGGGGCATGGCGCCGAGCTATCCCCACGGCGCCGAGCACCTGGGTCCATTTCTGCATATAGTTTCTCCAGGGGTCCAAACGTGAAAATAATTCAAAAAAAGGCTAAAATGTAAAAATTTGGGGAATTAGGGATAGAGCCTTACGATCCTTCCGTTTTTTCTCGGGGGTCCAATCAGTCTTGGACTTCTTCGCGAAACCTTCTAGCGCCTCATCATAGTCATCTTTCTGCGCCAGAACAGCCCGTATTTTGACTTGCCATGGCGAGAACCTCGTCTTATAATCCAGCAGCGGTAGATCGAACTTCATCGACGTCGTCATGGAACCCTAATCTGCAACCACAGCTCTGGTACCACCTGTTGTGAATGACGACGGAGATACGGCGAAGAACACAAGATCAAACCACATGGAGACACAAGATTTAACGTGGAAAACCCCTCCAATGCGAAGGGGGAAAACCACGGGCACCAGTCAGTAAACACTCCTCACTATTATCAAGAGTCGGTTACAACGCCGTGCGGCGGTTTACAAGAATAATGAATGACTTCCGGATGTGACATATAGCCCCCGCGGCTGGCCCCCGCGGTACGGTACATATACCCGTCGCTAGGATTCCACCGACATCAAGTCATTCATTATTGCGGCAGGTCATCTCTGAATCCGATTTTTTTTTTGCTTTTATTTTTCAAAAAAATTATTCACAGATAGACTTCCGGAAGTTCATTTTTGTTTTCTAGACACGTGGGCTCAGCAACATAGCAAGTCGACTAAGCGGATCCTATCGAGGTTGGCGCCGAGATCCATGACTTCAAATTTAGCGTAGTTGGATTTGGCACCTCCCTAATTGGAAAAAATGTTAAAGAAGTAAAATTTAGTCTAAGAAATGTGTCTTTATTATATTAAAATAGAGAAAAAAATTAAAACAACACGCTTTACCAACGACTTAAGAGATGAAATAAATTGTGCATACACGCTCAGACTCACCTAATTGTTCATTGTACATGAAGCCCCAACCTCGGTGTTTCATTGAACAATTTGTCATTTTTTGACCCATGTTTATTACCTTGGATGAGGCGTGCGCTAACAATTTGTTATAATTGTTATAAAGTTCAGAATTTTCTTGGGTGACGTCTTTCGGCAAATGTCATAAATTCCCAAAACAATATCAATGAGTTTTTACTCTTGTGGTTCTCTCAAAAACAGTTCGCATGAATTTTGAAGCAAACAGTAATTATTTTTTAATTAATTTCGTCATGGGTCTATCTTTTCTATAGATCCAAAGGCTCCGGCTACTCTGAAATCCGCAGGCTTCCGACTTGAATAGGTGAATATAAAGTATATAATAGGTCCTGTTGTCCAAGATATTTTCCATTTCCCCATGAAAAAAAGTGTGTTCATCATCTAATCCGACCGACACACCACTGTTCTTCACGCTGACACCACTGTTCTTCTCGCTGACTCTATAGTAGGTCCCAAGTCCAAACACGGCAACACGCTAGTTCGTCTAGCCAACTCTGTCGCCTCCGGCCCTCCGCCACCGCAGGCACTCTGATCCATCGCCTCTGCCACCGCTGCCGCCGGCAGGTCCTCTCCGCGTGCGGCCGCTGTACCCGCTCTTCATTCGCGGGTAGCCGGAGTAAGCAGCCAGATATCCCATCACCCCTTGCTGGTTTCAGAAGCAATCCGGGGACCTAACACCAATACCAGCGCAGGCAACGCCAAGACGAAGAATCCACTCGAGCTCGAGGCTTCTTCAGGTAGTCAATAATCCTCCCTACGTTTCAATTGTTAGCTTTTTTTCTTTTTTCTTCTCTTTCCTGATTTTCAATTGTTAGCTTCCTTTCGGTCAATTTTGTCAGTCGCATATAAAGAATATACTCCTCCTTAGGCCAAAAGCAAAAGAAAAAAAATTTATCCATACGATGACTATTTGAGAGAATCCCAAAATAAGTTATGCATACAGTCATCGACATGCTAAACTTGTAAGTTTTCAAATCAAAATTTATTCTTTTGCAGGCTATAGGGAAAGAAAATTTTGGCCCTGGTATTCAAATTGGCATTGCTATTTCCAATCCCACTTTTTTTATACAGGATTCAAATTGCAATACTATTTGCTAAATTATGTTTTTGCAGTGGTAAAATACCTGGTGACATTTCAAAATATGAATGATTTTTCTGATTATAATTCTGTTTGCTGCAAGCCAACAATGATGTCGGGGAGCTGAAAATCTGCACCCACATCCACATGCCTGCTTTTGTTGTTTCCAACATGATGTACGCCATCTGAACTTTTATTAAAATATTGTTGTTTCGACATGATGCCACCTAGATCATCGGAAGCCTGCTAATTTTTAATCGTGTTTCCCAAATAAAGCTCACCTTGTGTTTGGCACCAAATTTGCCTTGGATGCTGGAGAGACACCACTCAAACACATGCCACAGTAGGCCAGCCTATTTGTTTGCAAAATTGTTCATAGCAAAGTTTGTATCAAAAGGATACAGATTACAGAGGCACATGTAACTGCAAATGGATCACAATATCAGAGTTTACCGAAGTGACCTGGAAAGCATGTTATTAGATGAAAGTGTACAGCCCAGGGACCTTCCATTACAACTTTTAGAAGACATCACAGGTGGCTTCTCCTGTGATCAAGAAATTGGCAGAGGTGGGTTCTCCGTGGTTTATAAGGTACTATATACGAGTAACCACTATCTGAGTTTTGATGAAAAGCTATTCTAGACAGGGCTGACACTATAGGTCCTTCAAATGCAGGGAGCACTTACGAATGGTGCAGTCGCTGTAAAGAAGTTGATCGACACACATATCCATGAGAATAAGTTCCACAAAGAGGTTGCTTGTCTCATGAAGACGAAGCACAAAAATGTTGTGCGGTTTCTGGGATATTGTGCTGATACACAAGGTAAAATTGCTAACTACAATGGGAATGTTGTCATGGCTGATGTACAACAAAGATTGCTGTGCTTTGAATATCTACCAAGGAGTCTTGATGTTTATATTACAGGTATGGTCATGTAGAACCCAACGTTTCTTTGCATTTTTCCTCATAATCAGAGATCATTTCATCATTTGAATATTCCACAGTAAAAAATATCTTATCTTTTTTGTTGTCACTCAAGAGATTAAAGATTTCAAGTATCTCACTAGACTCCGTTTCCTCACTTTATATAGGTGCATATAAACAGCTTGAATGGACAAAACTATACAAAATAATCAAGGATATCTGCGAGGGTTTGCATTACCTTCACAAGAACAAAATTGTACATGTAGATATCAAACCTTCCAATATACTGCTAGATGATAACATGGTACCAAAAATTGCTGATTTTGGTCTCTCAAGGTGCTTTGATGAAAACCAAAGTCGGGCTGTTACTTCAAATTTGATTGGATCCATGTAAGTTTTAAGCCACTTGAAGGAACTTTTTCTTGGTTAGGTACGAAGAATACTGTGGTGGCTCCTCCCATTCATTGACCAGATTGTACAAATTTTAATGCAGGGGGTATGTGGCACCAGAATTCTATAGTGGGGAAATCACATTCAAGTCTGACATATATAGCCTTGGTGTTATAATCACAGAAATACTGACAGGAAAAAAGGGGTATGCCGAAATTGATAATGTAAGAACAGTTATTTGACAGTTCCAAGATAAGCATTACAATTTAACCAAGGGGACATTTGTCATTAGCCCAACTCCTAACTTACATTGTACCATGACTTACTATACATTGTACCCTGTTCCATTAATTCATTTGTAGGCTTATGACTTCTGTCAATTATCCGGCAATGTACATTACCAACTCTAACCCTAAGATAATGAGCACAAGTGACAGAATTCTATATATATATATATAAAGTTGGAGCGCTAATATATATATATATATATATATATATATATATATATATATACTGTATATCTATACTACACTTGGGTGCAAAATAATTTAAATTATTAATTAACTATTTTAAAATTTGTTTTTGAAAGGTATATGTTAACTCTTTTACACATCGTTTCCCTATCAAAAATTTTTGCTCCTTTCTGTAACACAAAACTCACGGTTATAGGTACTTGAAAGTTGGGGGAACATGGTGGGGATATCACAAGGAAACAAAGAGTTCGAACAAATAAGATTATGTGCTGAGATTGGATTAGAGTGCATGGACAGTAATCCTAGGACAAGGCCAACTACAAAGCATATACTTGACCGAATTTATCAAATGGAAAGTACAAACTTGTCCACAGAAACTAGTGAGAATAGTACATCAATAATGACCGTAAGTATTCTATACTTCACCTCTTTGAGTAAATTGATATTAGATTGTAGTTTCTGCATTATTACACCTTAGGTCCTAATAAATCATATATAGTTTTTGCAAATTTGTTTATTCAAGTGATGTGCTCTCTTCCCTTTTACACAATATGTTCGACACAGGGTTGACTTTTTGCAGTCTTTGTTGCAAGATTTTGACCATAATTTGATGTCATGTACCAGTGTTCAAAGATTTACAAAATTGAATGCATGTATGGCACACAGCAACGAACCTTAGAGAACATAGGGTATAATGGTCCAAAGTCATGTCTCATTTCCATATTAATTGGTAAAACACACACAGTAGAATTCTTTCTCATATTCAGGAGAAGGTGCTCTCATGACCTTAGGATGATTGGATATATGTTGTGTTTTACATTTTGCTATAGGAGTTTGTAAATTCTCTTTAATATGTTTCTTTATTCTATTCAGCAACCAGAGTGTTCCACATCCGAAAAGCCAGATGACAAGTAAGTTTAAATGCATGATGGGAAAATTTACTATAGTAATCATCCCAACAAGAATATGTTGGTTACTAGCTGGTGCACACACACACATACACTATTTTAATTTACTCCACTATGGTATCTTCCATTTGAATTTGTGGGAAACCCAATATTAGATTTGCTAGAGTTACATATATAAGTCCTTCACCAACTTTCTTAAGACAGAAAAAGCATCAGAATGATTTTTCGAAAATTTTGGTAGACACACTGCTTTAAAATTGTTCCTGAATTCTGTCAACATATTAGATATGTTAATTTCTCTTGAAAATCAACAAGCTACATATGTCATCATATCCTTGCTAAGATGCTCATTTATCTACCATTTTTAGGCCATCAGTTAAGCAGAGAAGGGATAACAAATATCAACAGAAATCTGTGAATAACCAATGCAGTGGCTATTACACATTGGGAGAAATAAAAACAGAAAAAGGAGACAATTATTTCAATGCCAATTTCCACGATGGCCAAACGAGCAAAAATTTGGACTATTTTGTGGTAGTAGATTTTAAGGCGACTTGTGAGGAGGGCAAGCGGATCAACCCGCGAGAGATCATCGAG
The DNA here is from genome assembly GCA_022036555.1 of Microstegium vimineum. Lineage (NCBI taxonomy): Eukaryota > Viridiplantae > Streptophyta > Magnoliopsida > Poales > Poaceae > Microstegium > Microstegium vimineum. Next base: position 40,771,397 of record CM039129.1, read on the forward strand.
TTCTCATCAGTGCTCGTCGACGGCTCCACTGGCCAGCTAGAGTCCATGTTCCACACTTATGTCGGACCACAGCAGCATCCCAAACTGACGGACTTCTGTAGGGACCTCAACGGCATCCGGCAAAAAGATGTCGACGCCGGCGTGGAGCTACCCGTGGCGCTTCGAAGGCATGGTGCATGGCTGCAGGAGATGGGGACGAAGAAATGCTCTGGCTTTCGCTTCATCGTGGTGACATGGGGGGACTGGGACTGCCGGTACATGCTGGAGCCGGAGTGCCGGTTCAAGTGGATTGGCAGGCCAGCATACTTCGACCGGTGGATCAACCTTAAAATCCACTTCGCGGCGGCATTGGGCGTCATGAAGCCGAGGGGCGATCTGGCAAATGCAGTCAGGATGGCAGGGATGGAATGGAAGGGTCGCCCGAGTGGTGCATCTGATGACGCGCGCAACACAGCTCTGCTCCTTGGGGAGCTGATGCGGCGGGGCGTCGAGCTCAGCATCACAAGCTCGCTGGTGCCGATGCCGGCACCGCAGCATCTATAGTTCCAGGGACAGTGTGGCCTGCTTGCCATTGGGCGAGGAGCAATGTGCATGATATGATACTTCTCGTGTGGCTATATAAGCTGTTGCTTGCTAGCGTGGAATGATATTAGAATTCATGTCAGAATATGATTCTTAGAGCCAAGCATGGAAAAAGTATTATCTTTCCTGAAGATAACTTCCAGCTTTGCAGAGGTTTGATATATAGAACATGTGTGTACATTATATTGTTTAGTCACGACTCACGAGTCAGTCAATCAGTAATTTGAGAAATATACTCCATAAACTCCTTTGTACTCCTGTATACACATACCCGGCGTTAATACTATTGGATTTTGTATCTATAAAACCCAACCCGTTTAGAAACTACCGCTATTTTTTTGGATCTGAATCAACCTCACCTGCTATTATTTAATGGGTTTCATTTTCTTTTCTTTTTCACGCTGTCATTTGCAGCAGCGACCTCTCATCATGGCGGCAGCTGTGGCGGTGGCGACGGCGACCCTCCTCGTCTAGCAGATCCAGCCGTCGTGAGCGGCTTGCCTCGAGTGAACCCGCTTTGTCCGGATGCGGGCCAGCGGCGGTGCGGCTCGCACCGCGCGCACGACGCTCCCCGTTGGCGACGTGGCCCAGCTCGCTCGGATGGCGGCCCCAGCAGCGGAGCTCGGTTCGCGTGGAGGTGGATGGCGACCTGATGGCGGCGACATTGCCCGCCTCGCTCGGATGGCACCCCTGCGGCGGAGCGGCTTGCAACGCGTGACGCCGGCGTGGCCTTCCTCCCCCACGTGGAATGGTGGACGCGCGACCCGCCACAGAGGAAGATCAGTCCGGTGTATCTCTGCTTGCGGCAGCTGCGGCGAGCCTTCCCCACTCCCGATAGCAGCGGCGGCGGTTCCCACCTCTCGCTCTACCGGTGGCTCGATTCCATACGAAGGCCAGCCGCATCTGGTAAATGATCTGCTGCAATCGCAGATTTGGTCTCGAGAATCCCAGCTCTCCTGACATGAATGGCTGTTAATTTTCATGGCATGCAACTACATTCAAAAACGTTTATATATATACTCATACTCTTTTATTCTCTAAAGTATAGATCCATACTTAATTTAAGATTATATATACTCCATTCAGAAGATTGTACTAACACGTACATAGAAAGATGGACATATATATATATATATATATATATATATATATTATTCAGTACCCGACCCCAAGCTGCGCAACGCCTGCCCCCGCCCATCCTGCCCCGCGTCCTGTTTCTTCTTTCCAATTCACCGTGTCTTCTTTTCTCTTTTTAGGATTTTTTTTGTTAGGCGGTCGGGTTTCCTTTTTTTCCCTCATTTTTAGGGTGTTCGTTTATTTTGTCACGTATGTAGTTTGTCTATTTTCTTTTAGCCAAGTGATTTTTTGAACGAGTCGTCGATGGTTTTATTTTGGTTTTATCTTCGGTTTTCTTTAAACCTACTAGTTTTTAGGATAGATGAACCTCCAAGAAACATAGCCTGAACGTGTATTATATACTTACTTTTGGAAAGTAGATTTTATATTGAGATAGACAAGGGGATAAAAAGGTCTCCAACAATAAATGAATTATACAGTACAAAGCATATTCCGAACTACAAATCTTTTTTTATTGGCCAAAAACATATTTTTTTTCAAGTAAATGGATAATGAAAGATTGCAACACACTTTGCAATTGAATACACAGTTTTGTAGCTCTGCCTAAGTTATTCCACAAAATCACAGTACAATTTATGCCAGCTAAATAACCTTCATTAAGATCATAAATATTAGGGTTCCAACAACTCATGCCAAATTATATTTATCACAAGGAAGTTGCGCAGTTGATTCTCCTTGAGAAATTCAATTCCTTCGCTCCTATGTCACAAACATCCAAGCATTGTCCGCTTGTCCACTATACCATGTCGCCTGCCTGGGTGGCCGATTTCTGGTTGAGGGAGGACCGCTGGGAGTCCTCCACTACACTTCCCTGCCTCATTCGCTCCTCGGCTGACCAATCTCGTCCATCCTGCCACTATGTTATCTATTTTCTTACCAAATTTGTAAGATTGACAACAAGATTGGGAATACACAAGCACCCCCAAAAAAACATTGATGCAAAGTATGAACAATCTACTGAAAAACAGTGTGGACCCCCGAACCTTCCAGCCAAACTACCGCAGCATCATGTACTTGCAATGCTTTAAAAACAGAGATACCACCAAACCCCTCCGACATGTTGACCACAATAGCTAACCACTACTTGATGCCATAGACAAGGGTCGAGCTCCACAGATGTTTCGCCTATCCATGCATGTCATCAATGGGAAATAGATTCACACTGGAACAAATATTAAGAAAAAAGCACAAGAAACTCTAGAAATTCAGAAACTTATGTTAGTATGCATCTGCTAATTTCATGAGTGAAATGACAGTAGGATGTGGAGCAGAGTAGGTTTGCAGGGTTTTCAATGTAATCCTCATGTTGTTTACATTATCATAGGTGGATTTATTTAACACCAGCAGCAGGATCAAAGCAATATATGGTAAATAAGTTGAAATGGCAAGGAGTTAAAAAAACAATACAAGATCCACTTTTGTTTGCACCTAGTAATATCAGAACTAAATCAGGAGTAACATTATTCAAACTGTGAACTTAAATTGATTGTAGATTTTATGTTGAGATGGGTGAGGCAACATAACAAGTCTCCAATAATAAATGAATCATACAAAGCATATTTCAAACCATAAACCTTGTTTTCGCAAAAAAACACATTTTTTCAATAAATAAATCATGAAAGATTGCAATACAGTTTGCAGTTTAACTACACATGAAGCTCAATCTTAATAATGTCAGTAGCTTGATAATTGAACATATTAAAAATTAAGCAAACTGAGCATTGTTTCACCTTGTGCAAAATCCAGGCTAATATGACCTGACCACTAAATCCTCCAAAGTGAGACAAGCATAAAATTAAGCAAACTCATAACTTTTTGAAACAAGTGACAAACTATAACTTAAGCAATTAAACTAAAATGCCCCTGACCACCTCCCACGGTAGCCTAGCTGTTGGACATCGATGGTTTGCAACATGACAAAGGCATGGACATGAACCTTACCACAATCCCATTAGCTCCTAGTGTCCTCAGACTACACAGTGATAGTGAAAAATATAACAGAGAGCAAAGGAAAGTCAGCCCCCCAAAAAAGTATTGAATGCATGCAACAAAGCAGGAGGGAGTATATTAGATTTGTGCTATGTTTACCTTTTTTGCCTGTAACCAGCTGCACAGATATGTTGAGCTCCAAAACCCAACGAGATTAGCACATGGACAGAGAAATCACTGGTTTAGAAGTGACCTGCATCACAGCCCATGCTACCAACAAAATGGACATCGATGAGACAACGCCCATGTCAGTACATTTGCTATGACCCTCAGGAGCATCCAGGCCGCAGCGACCTGATGGGATGAGGGGAGGACCGTGGGGCCAAGTGGACCTGCGAGGATGGTTAGGCAAGGTGCCGAACCAGGTGCGGCGAGAGTTGTCGGTGCCAAACCCATCAGCAATCGTCGGTTCCGCCTATCATCAAATTCCATAGATCAAGTGGCGTCAAGCTTCTGGCATTCTATGTGACAAGAGGGTACCCCAAAAGCTAAAAGGCAAGTTCTATAGGACAACAATTAGACCTGCAATGTTGTATGGAGCCGAATGTTGGCCCACAAAGGCTCGACATGTTCAACAAATGAGTGTTGCAGAAATGCGCATGTTGCGTTGGATCTGTGGTCACACAAGAATGGACCGAGTTCGGAATGATGATATACGTGATCGCCTAGGGGTGGCACCAATTGAAGAAAAGCTTGTCCAACATCGGTTGAGATGGTTTGACCATGTCCAGAGGAGACCGCCAGATGCACCAGTGCGCTGTGGAGTCCCAAGCCAAGCTAATAATATAAGGAGAGGCAGAGGAAGGCCGAAGTTAACATGGGCGGAGGCGGTGAATAGGGATTTAAAAGCTTGGGATATATCTAGAGATCTATGTTTGGATAGGATTGCCTGGAAAGCAGCTATTGAAGTGCCGGAACCATGACTTGGGTATCTTGTTGGGTTTCAACTCTAGCCTACCCCAACTTGCTTGGGACTACAGGCTTTGTTGATGTTGTTGTTGTTGTTGTTGTTGTTGTTGTACTTAGTGATTAGCTATGGAATTGGGTCGCATAGATCAAACAACAGGATCAGTAAGGGCAGAACCAGAGTAGGGGTGATCAAGTACATAGCATAGCAAGTCTCCATTGCTCATAGCACTAAGTACAGAGAAAAATTGGTTGCTAGTTATAAGAATAACTAAACCAAATGACGATTCTTACGTGCATAACTAATCCAATGCACATGACACCCCCTTTCCTTCAGGTGATAAAATCCCCACCAGGGACTAATCACAAGGACTGTTTGAAAGGCATGAGATTAGTATTCTAGATAACTAAAAAATAGAAGAAAAAAAACAGAAAACAAAAATATGAATCCAAAAATCTTGTTGCCATCCAGAAAATAACTACATTAGGTAGTTTTTTTTGCTTGTAGACTCATACATGCATCAAGTCATCTACTAATTAAAAGCTTCAGTACTCTACTGATGCTACAATGGAGGGCACAATTCAAATTGATCATAGTTGACTAATTCATACATCTAACTAAATATTCCAAAGTACATGAAACGATTAAATTAGAGAATCACCTAACTATAACGTAGAGCTAAAACTGTAAGCTGATGACAGATATATTCATCAGACATACAGAGAGGTTGTCTTCGCTTCAAAATAACTATAGCCCAGACCTGATATTGCAAGCTGACAGAACATTGTGAAACTTATAAGTTATAATAGGAAACAAACAAAGCCACAAAATCTAACATATTATATGTTCTTCGCCATTCAAAGCCTCCCTAGGTATTCTACAGAACTGTATCCCAACAAAAATGAATAATTTGTGGTAAAGTTTTTTTAAAAAAAACTAGATGCCACAACAGATTAAGTGGAAGGACAAGGCTTCAGCTACTATGCAAATAATCATACTGATTTGATGAATCAATCGGAGACAAACATACCCAGTAGCTATTGGCGTCTTCGACGTTGGAGAAGCTGGTGACTACCTGCGGGTTGCTGCCAAATCCAAAGGGCACATCGCGAGCATGGCCTTCTTGAAAAAAAAATATTGATTAATATGCAGTTATTAGACAAGTGTTCATCAAACGGAACTACTTAATTGTGATCTTCAGGACCGAACTCAGTATACACAATTTAAGAAGAGATGCTAGACTGCAGGCCCATAGACTTTGTGATTCAAAAGAGCAACAAGTTGCACAACAAGTATGCGTCCATTAATTGTAACAAGTTGCACGACATTTTTAATGTAATTTCAATGCACTCAAATAGCAAGCACATCATTTTAATGTAAATTCAGATGCATAAAGGGAGAAGAAAAAGGGTGGTACAAAGTTACAAGTAGTGAGGAAGAGACAGGCATCCTTGTGATGCCCTGCCTTTTCTCTCCATACTTATTTGTCTTCTGATGGTTCCATTGCCATCACATAGTCATGTCTCTATGAAATGAATGAACTATATTACACCAATGTTTTAAAAAATTGCGGGAGGATTGAATAAACAGGAACAAAAAATGCATTGTGAGCTCTCAAATAACAGCCTCTTCAGGTTTTGAGGCATCCTATAAACCAGGCGCTGACCAACATCCATCCGGCAAACGAATGATAAAAAAGGTCTACCATTTTAAAAAAACTGCATGGGGACCACGGACCATTTACATTGTGCATACTAGAACTGAACTTTATCCACAATCTGATCGTCAGCATTCATGTCCTAGCTTCTGGAAAGAAAAGATTATCACTTGTAGCTCGAAATCAAGCTTTTGTCTACCCTGTCAGCATTTTGCCATATTTTCTGGGAACCTCATACGAATTCAAAATTTGAGAAAAAAAATTCAATCCTAAAGACAAGCGACACAGCGATAGGAACATGGAAGTACACTACATCAAGGGACACCTGAACTGCTTCCACGCACTTTACCTGTTGGCCATGAGGATATATGAATGTGTGTCAAAAAATAAACGCATGCATGGTTCGGATGAGGCAAAGAAGACCAGTGGCTAGACGACAAGGATGCAAAGAAGGCCTCCAGCACTAGGAGGACGGGGAAAATTCACGGGCGATCCTGGCGCTAATGTTTCCCCCATGCAGCACATTTGCACAAAAAAAAGACAATTAAATTGTTGCATAATCCTCTTAAGTTCAGACAAAAACGTGAAAAATAAAGCGTCCCAATGAATTTGGGCAGAGATCATCTAATGAATCTCCTAGATTTTGGTAAAAAAGCAAAACAAATCATGTGGTGTGAGATAATGGAACGATAGCAGAAGATGGGACCACCTGGTCGCCAGCTTGCTCGTGGTGGCGTTGTCGCGTGAGGTAGGTCATGACCACCAGGTCGCCGGCTTGTTCGTAGGGTGGTGAGTCGTCATGTGAGGTAGGTCAGCGAGCTTAAGTGATCGCCGTTCAAATATGCGCTGACAACATACCACCATTGGATCCCAAAAAAGAGCGCACCAGAGTGACGCCAAGGACAGCATGACCGTAGGGCTTGTGTGACCTCCGTCGGCATGAAAAAGAAGAATATACAATTGTACAATGAAGCAACAATACTAATCCAAAATACATCATATCGGGAAGCACCAGAAATCAGCATGCAAAGAAGAAATTAGGAATAGGAATTGATCAGCCCAGCAAAACAAACATGAAGGGATATGTTTGACCCATTATGCCATCTGAAACTAAATTACAACAACAGGTCAATACAATTTGCTCAGACTACTCCCTTCTAATGATCCATGAATCATGTGGTACTCACTAGTTATATGGAATTGTTGTAGCTCCTACTGACATCCACAGGAGTTACAGGTAAAGAACAAAATTATATACTTACATATGCTCTCACTTACTAACGAATAAGAGTCACTACAAAAGAATATAATAATTATAGCTCATGCTAAAGTGTCGATTACAAACTAATGGTACAATGATTTGTCAAAAAGGATATTTTCCAATGAGCAATGGTAACAACTATTTTCATACATATGGAGTGTGTTCTGAATTTCAGATGCCATTAACTTGATGCAGAAGTCAGTATATACATGAATTGAGATGACCTAATGACAAGTATATACATTAATTTCATATTGGTGGTAGATGTGTTCGTGACTGAAAACCAGAAGGTAGAAACACATCAATTGATCATACAACTGGCAAAGCATGAGTTGAGATAGCAGCATACCAAAGATACAACCTGACTAGTTGATAGGAAATAATGGAATATAGAAACAAAATGCACGAGAAAGTGATTAAAGGAGGATAAAGGGTACATGATGGACCAGGCGACTCCATCCAAGTAAGGAAACCTTAGCCAATAAGTGGCAGTCCTGCAACCGGGAGCTGGGCGTCCAAAAACAGAGCATAAAAAACAAAAATAGATGGTAAGTTCAAATATATCATGAGTAGCATTAGGGTAATACAAATTGAAGAGATACAAATAAGGAAAAGAGTAAAATTTTCCAAATACAACAAGAACACAGGGCGCATATATGTTTCCAATGGCAGCTAGTGCCAGTCGCTTTTTGTTGTGTTAATTCTAATAAAAAAAGTCTTTATAGTTTGTTTCCTTACTGTTCACTAGCATAATATTCAGTTAGCTATTTTGTTTCCCTGCTTGACAGCCACTAATGCATGATAACTATTTTTTACCTGGATCATTGGTGAAGCAGTCTGAAGACTACCAAGCTTTAAAAAAAACTCAATGAATAAAGGAAGATCCAACCACTGATCCGTTCTAGAAGGTAAAAAAATTGCTATTATTAGAAGCCTAACAAAGCAATGATTTCATTTTCAAATTAGATACAAGGATAAAGATTATAGAACTAACATTTACACAATCGGCAGATAACATTTAGACCTAACATTTAACCTTCAAATAACATTTAGACCGGGCTTATTACAAAGAGATCTTCTAGTAACATACGATCAAATGACACAGATCCCATTCTACCAGTATTAATAAATCAACATAATATACAGAAGCTTGAAGCCTAAACAGACAACGACAGCACAACTTGAGGTGACAGCTTGCTTGTAGGCGTTGCTAACTAAAAACTAAATAATAAATTTCTAGCATATATAAAATTGACGTTGGTTCCTCAAAACACCAAGGAGATTGAACGCGGAGCAGCAGCACCTGACGGAATTGGCTTGAGCCGGCGATGAGTGGGTTGAGGAGCAGTGCTGGCGATTGGGTAGTTGAGGATGGGGCCGGCGGGGGAGATTCTGGCCTTGAGGAGCAGCACCGGCGATGTGGGTTGAGGGTCGACTGCGACGGGGTGGTTGAGGATGGCGGCCGCCGGGGGATCTTAGGAGCAGCACCTGCCGAGCCTGGAATAAGGAACGACGCCGGAAACAGGAGATACAACTAGGTCCGCTGCCCCACGCACTCAAGGCACGACCGTCGAACAGCCCCTACCTCGGTGAGGAGAACGGTCGCCGACTCCTCCACATAACCGCCGAAGACGACACCCCATAGCGCCACCGCCGAGGCCGCCATCGGGCTGCAGAAGCCGCGGTCGAATGCTGCGGAGGCGTGGCGTCGGAGGCCGTGTAACCCGCCTCGGAAGTTGCGGAGGCGACGAGCTTGGCGCATGAGGCGGGGGGGGGGGGGGGGGGGGGGTGTGGCGGCGGCGAGATGTGATCGGGCTGGGGTGGGGCGAGCTGGGCGAAACCGCCGTCTGGAAATGATAAAAGAGGAGGTGGGTGCGGACGTAAAAACGCATGGACCGGGTTGGGTGGCTCGGGTCTAGTGATTTGGGCTCGGGTACCGAGTATTATTTAGTACTCGGAGTACAATATAATAAATAAATATAAAAATATATATATATATATATTCTCTTGTGTATAGTACATGCTTTGAATAGTATGAATATATACATACGCACTGGTTCTTTTCTTTTTAGGTATGCATCCATGCTCTGGAACACATTTTAATTTTAAATAAAAAAGTGAACCGCTGATCTCTAAGACAAGAGAGAGAGAGAGTATGCCTACCTACTCATACACTAATACTCTGCATTCTGCAAGGCAAAAAAAAGAAGGGTATGCCTAGATACTTCTAGGCATATGTATCCACGTATACTCCTCTTTCATTTATAATATATATATATATATATATATAGATGAAGAACTCAATCATTCACGTGTATATTTAAATATATCTAATAGAATCAACGATGTGCTTATTATAAAACATGTATGTATGTACTCATACGTACTCTCATTATATATGTGTATATGCCCATACTCCTTTGGGGTATACGTATTTACTCTCATTTTAATGTGTATGTAAAAAGTATATCCATATACTTCATACTACTCGTGTAAAAAAAATCCATGTATATGGATCTATCACCGGTGTATACATATATAGACCCTCTTTTCACAGGTATCTACTAATACTAGCTCATATAAAAAAGTATGCCATTTTTTCTCCACAAAACTCTTTTAATTAGAATATTCTCGTGTCAAAAAATATGCCAATTAGGGTTTGTTTGGGACTGCTCTACTCCACGTTTTTCAGTTTCGCTCCACGTTTTTTAGCCAAACGGTTTTAGCTCTACGCACACGGCTCCAGAAAAAAGGTGAAGTTGTGTGAGCACCTAAAGAGATACTCCACAAACTCCAGTTTTTTTGTGAAGCTGCTTCACAGTGGAGTTTGCGGAGCAGAGTTTGTGGAGCAGTCCCAAACAGACCCTTAATATACTAACATACTATTATTTTCTCCTAAAAAGACTACATATACTCTAATAAAATTCCATGAGTATGCAAATATACTCATAATAAAGTATATGTCCATATACTCACTTCGTATACCAGCAGATAAGTTCAAGCGGCGACTAGTCAGCCATAATTCAAGGGATTGGATCGCTGCATTTTTAAATTAGTTATACGCGCACCTGCATGTCCGGTGCAATTGGATTTAATCCAAACCCGTAAAGACAGCAACCGGCCCGTTAGCTAGGTCCGTGCGGGACTAGCTTGAGCATTGCGTGTGTGTATATGAGGCAGGAGTAATTAAAGTGAGTGTATAAAAAACTCACCATATACACCAAACCAATCCGAGTCTCCATCCGCGCCGTGCGGCCCACCTCCGCCAACCTATTTCCCTCGCGCCGTGTAGCACCCCTCCCGCGCACCAGCCTGTTTCCGGGGCGGCCCACCTCCGCCAGCCTATTTCCGGGGCGGCCCGCGCGCCAGCCTGTTTCCTAGGCACTAGCCATTGGGTCTCCAATAGCTATTTGAATAATGTACAACCATAGATTTATTTATTAGGAGCAGATATAGAAAACTACTGACAATCGTTGAAATAGCAATACTGAATATTGACACCTATTCAGTATTCATAATAAAAAAATATCGATCAAAAAACAAATACTGAAATATAAATATTGAATATTGTGACACTGATCAGTATTGTAACAAAAGTAGTGATAAATACTAACCGATACTGACACCTACTTCAATCGCAAAAAAAAATAATGACACCTACTTCAATAAAAATACTGAATATTGCCACCCTAATCAGTATTCGTAACAAAATACTGATAAAATACTAACCAATAATATTAATTATTGAAATAAAAATATTGAATATTTGAATATATGTACTGACCTGAAGGATTATACTGACCTAAAAGCACTGAATACCGAGTACTAAAAAAAGAGATTAATACTGATACTACCGGAGTCTAACACCAAGAAAATTATTGATTATAACTAAATGCTACTTAAAGATACTAACAAACACTTCAGAAAAATATTGATCCTAAAAGCTACTTAAAGATACTAGAAAATACCGATAAAAAGATACTTACTAAAAATAAAAATATTGACAACAACCGAAAACTATGAAATACTGACATCTACGGTAAAAGTACTGAAAAGCCTAGGAAATAATACTGACGGAAAACTTGCAGATATTTATAGAAAATACTGACAAACTACCGACTAAATAAAATACTGAGAAAAAATACTGACAAATTAATGCTAATGAATACAGCTAAGATGCTCTAATGAATACTGAGTGAAATAAAGAGTGTAGCGTTGTATGTCTGGGTCTCTGGTTTTGAAAAAAAAAAGCAAAAAAAAACGCACGACGTAACGCCTAAACCACGCCTGAACGTTTTCTATGCATCGGTCCCACCATTTGCAGCATGCGGGATGTGGCATGCGGCCCGCATGGGAGATGGGATTAGAGCAACTTTAACGTATAGCATCTCTGGTGATGCTTAGGTCCGCCACGTTAGATGATGTTTGTTTGTTCTATTTTACTCTAATGTATAAACTCTACTAGCACTAGTTAAATGAGACTCGCAAGAAGTAAACTATTATTCTTTCTCACTCTCCACATCTCTTCCCAATCAGTTTTCTCTCTCCTCTCTCCTCCCAGCACCAAGTGCTAGAATATGCAACAGGTGCCAAGAAATATCAAGCTAACACCACTCCTCCATTGTATTACACCTTATCTTTTATTTTCTCTCTCCTTCTGGCACATTCTCGCACCTATGGGAGCGGTCAGGCTTGGCGTGCGTGTCGCACGCGGGACGAGTCGGGTACGAGTACGGGCGTCGAGGGGTGCGGGGGAAGAAGGTGATAAATAAGGAGGAGTCGGTTGTGATGTTTAGCAAAAACACAAGAGAAGATGCTTCAAGTATGAGATAAAAAAAATGGCATCAGGCTAGGGCACGTTTTCTTGATAAAAAAAAATGAGATAAAAAAATGTCTGATGCGTACGTTTGCCAGGGCCGGCTGACGCTGATCTGAGCTGGACATTTATTTATGTCTCCTAATCCCAACTTGTGTCCGGGTACTAGCATAATTAAAACCACATCGTTTCTACAGTAAGAAAAATATTCTCCTCGATTTTCGTGGTCATGGTCACTGTGTGCAGAGACGACAGAGGTACAGGAGAGCACGTGAATCAACTGTCGATGCCACACGTTGACCGTACGTCCTCCTGCTCACCAGCGCTCTTCCGACTCCTCCGATTCCGATCCACCACCTCGCCTCCACTGTCATCTCCGTCTGTCTGAGCTGAGACCGAGAGCTCGTTCCTCTGCTTTGTGCCTTGCCTGCTCAGCATGGAATGGAACCTTTAGGCTAGCAGCTGGAGTTGGCGCCGATTGTGTTCTCGGAACAACTTGCATTTGGGGGCAACAAATCAGATCAGATCAGATCCTACTCCTTGGTCCTTCCTCTGCTTGGTGAGTAAACTTATACTCCGTAGATGATAGCTTTTCTCCTCTGGCTCGATCTGGAAGCAGAAGAAGCATCAGCATTGCTTGTTTCTTTGCTCATGGTGGCACTCGCTAATTGTGGTTGTGGTTTCATCTCTCCCGTCCCTGCACGAAGAAGAATCAAACACAATAGATCTTCAGATCCAGTGTTGCGTGCCGTGGTACTGCACGTAGAAGCAACTTGGGTGATCATATCAGATCAGATCCTGCTCGTTTCTCTACTTGGTGAGCGAACTTGTGCACATCACAGACTCGGTTTATAATTTAGTGAGAACCAGACTTTACTGTAATAAAAGTGGCGGTTACAATCTAATTTTATTAATTACTCGGTCTCTGAATTCCCCATACATATAGTATGCCTTAGAAAAAGAAACAGAGGAAGGATATTTCTGTAGCCTTTAGTCGCGTTACAGTTCTTCGTTCTGCTGTACATTGGATGAAGTAATTTACATGTTGGAGCAACTCATAACAGTAAATAATACGTGTTAAATAATTTCACACATAAAGTAAGCTCCATGTAAATAGGAGACACGGACAGCAGAGCTACTGAATGTGAGATAATGGAGTTGGAGATCAAGGATCCAACTGCAGAACCAGTATCTCTGGCTCTAGGCTTTTTGATATCCATCACAGATGATTTTTGCAAAGAGCGACAGCTCGGAGAGGGTGCGTACGGAGTTGTTTACAAGGTACGACGAATTCTTTTCACTTCAATTAGTTAATCTTCAAATGTTGGCAGCAGTAATTAACGAACGGATCAAACATCAATTCTGTGAAGGGCATTCTTCCCTGCGGTTCAGTTATGGCCATCAAAAAGTTTCATGATAGAATTCTGACGGGTGTTGTTGACGGATCCTTCGAGGACGAGGCCACTTTTCTTATGGATATCGAACACCAAAATGTAGTACAGCTTTTAGGGTACTGTGCCGAATCAACGGCGGAGATGATGAAGCAAACGAACGGGAAAGTTGTTGTTGTTGAACGACTGACAAGAATGCTCTGCTTCGAGTATATGTGTAATGGAGCCCTTGATAAGCATCTTTCAGGTACGTTTTGGAAACACAAGACATAATTTATCATCTCCCTGTTTTTCATTTTTCTCAAGTCTACATTGTTAGAACACACCTTGTAGCCACTATCAACAGAACACTGAAATATGTTGCCTGCATACAAAAAAGGTTATTCCAGTTTGAGTTAAAACATCTTAAATTTGAACAAGCATAATTTCTATTTGGTGTTATAAATATGAGTCTTCTTTATAATTTTGGTGAAACTTAAATTGACTGTCTAACTAGAATAACTTTGTTTTTGGACGAGCTAGTAACTAGATATTACTATTAGGGCTAATTTGGAAACTCAAATCCCCCTGAATTCCCTGGCTTTTCCCCGGGGTGGGAAATCTATGGATATATTATTTGAATACAAATTTAGTTGATTATGAAAGCGTTTCTATACCGGGCTTTTCCTCCCCTTGCTTCCAAATTAGCCCTATTATTGCACTCAATCACACAAAATATGTTTCATTGCTCTTATTATTAAGCATGGTATGACAAGATTAATTATGTCTAGAAAAAGTATTTCTACAGATGAATCTTCAGGTCTTGAGTGGAACACGAGATACAAGATAATTAAAGGAATATGCAGTGGTTTGAAATACCTTCATGAGCGCAATATTATTCATCGGGACCTTAAACCTCAAAATATATTAATGGATGCTACCATGATGCCAAAAATTGCGGATTTTGGTTTGTCAAGGTTGCTGGGTGAACAAAAATCATACACTATTATTGTCACTTCAAATCGCGCCGGAACCTTGTAAGCTACACCCTGCAACAATACCATTTGATTTCTTTAGTATGGTCTTCGATTATGCTTGTGGTGTCTCAACCTCTTGATGTCTACTACAGGGGATACATGGCACCAGAATACATAGACAGAGGTGTAATCTCAAAGAAAGTAGATATATTCAGTTTGGGTGTCATAATCATAGAGATACTCAAAGGTTGCAAGGACGGCTATCCGAGCTATCGCATAAATACCGAAACAGATTTCCAACACTTCACAGAGGAAGTAATAACATGAACTTAACGGATCTTCTGCACGTATACCATCGCTCTACCTCACTTGTTATATATTCAATTGTGTAGGTGCTCAGTAATTGGAGGAGCAGATTCGACAGACCACCAAAGTATACATCACCAGAACTACATACCCAGCTAATAAAACAATGCATTGACATAGCTTTGAAATGTGTGCACCCTGACAAGGAGAAAAGGCCAGATGTATCAAATATAATTGAAATTCTTAATGCAGTAGAAGAAAGTTGGTATGATCAAAATGACAAAGATTTACCAATAGATCACCAGGTATGATACTATATATCCACGGTTGAGTACGTGGCCCTTTCTAAACTTTATTGCATCATTAGAGTGATAAGTGAGTGTCCCAAAATTTTAGCATATGCTATTTTTTGGTAGTCATGACACATGTGCTTTAGTTTTTTTAATTTTTTACTTAATAAAAATCACTTGATATGCTTTAATTGAATTATATGTTTCTTTAGTGAAAAGAGACGGATAATGTCTGGGACATGTCCATAAATTAAATAGTATTTCATTTTCATTATTTTTGTAGTGGGATGAAAACTGGCAGCTCAAAATTTCTTGAGATACCAATCAATATGAAAGGCTACATCTTTAAGAAAAAATAAGTAGAGTAATACCACGAGGCTGGCTTTTGTTTAATGAAGAGAAAAACAATCCTATTTCGTTCTTATCCGTTCCCACTAGACTTATAGAATTAATTTTAAATACAATAAGCATGAAAATGACAAAATATTGTTCAAAAGGGCATGTTAGGTTATTCTTGGCTTCCTTAGGGTAATTAAGTATATTGATGTTATCTTATAGGTGGTTTCATTGAGTATCACATAACGTTAGAATTCGATACTTCTATTTATGTATAGTAGTCCTTGGATCTTTGAAAGGATATTGTGAGTATAACACAAGTATGCTCCATATGAAGAACCATATAGAAAAATCAAGTAGAAAACCCTAGCTAAAAGCTGATGTTGCAAAGCGATCATGTGTCACACCCAAATTTCAAGGACGAAATAGGATGCATAACATTATGTGTGCCCAGGAATAATCCACACATAAGTTCACAAATTACAAAGTACCATCACAGAGTTTAATACATATCGACTTATATCCATTACAAGAATAAAGAAAGCAAGGAAAATAAACTAGCTCTTGTGGCTCCATTCCACAGGGAAAGGTCAACTGGTTGACCAAGCCTAGAAGTCTTCCGTGTACCGGTTCCACTGAACTTTGCACATCTTTATAACATGGCTCCTCGTAAACCTTTCTGCCGTTTCCAAGATTCTTATTGGGTACTCTTCATATGTGAGATCTTCCTTTATGGTAAGCTCCTCTAGAGGGATTTGCTCCTCCGGTACCCTTAAACACTTCTTCAACTGAGATACGTGGAAAACATCATGTACCCCTGACAAATTATCAGGTAACTCTAACTGATAAGCTACCTCTCCACGTCTCACGAGAATCTTGAAAGGTCCAACATATCTGGGAGCTAACTTTCCTTTCATATTGAACCTCTTTACACTTCTCATAGGAGACACTTTCAGATACACATAATCCCCAATCTCGAATGACAGACCTCTTCTGCGGGTGTCTGCGTAACTCTTTTGGCGGGATTGTGCAACTCTTAAGTTATCTCTTATTTTTCTTACTTGTTCTTCTGCATCTCGGAGAACATCTGGTCCAAACACCTGAGTCTCTCCGGTTTGGTTCCAGAACAAAGGAGTTCTGCACTTACGTCCATACAGAGCCTCATTTGGTGCCATCTTCAGACTATTCTGATAGTTGTTGTTGTATGAAAACTCAGCATATGGTAAGCTTTTATCCCAACTGGCACCATGTTGTAAAGCACATGCCCTCAACATGTCTTCTAGAATTTGATTTGTCATTTCTGTTTGACCATCAGTCTGTGGATGATATGTTGTACTGAAAGTCAATTTTGTTCCCAAGGATTCATGTAACTTCTGCCAGAACTGTGATGTGAATTGAGTACCTCTGTCAGATACAATTTTCTTAGGAACTCCATGTAAGCATACTATCCTTTCCATATATAGTTCAGCTAGTCTTGCGCCTGAGTAATTAGTCTTCACTGGTAAGAAGTGAGCAACTTTAGTCAAGCGGTCCACGATTACCCAGATCGAGTCATATCCTCTCTGTGTACGTGGTAATCCGACGATAAAGTCCATTCCTACTTCTTCCCATTTCCACTCAGGTATTTTCATTGGCTGGAGTAAACCGGCAGGTCTTTGGTGTTCTGCCTTTACTCTTTGACATGTGTCACACAAGGCCACATATTCTGCTACATCCCTTTTTAATCCATACCACCAATACTTTTCCTTTAGATCTAGGTACATCTTAGTACTTCCCGGATGTATAGAGTAAGATGAGTCATGTGCTTCTCGAAGTATGGCATCACGATAGACCTTACTTCGGGAATACATATTCTCTTTCCAAACCACAAAGTTCCATCATCATCCATCCTGAAACCTGGTGCTTTTCCTAGCACTATATTCTCTGCAATTTCTTTCAATCTCGGATCTTCCAACTGACCCTTGCGTATCTCTTGCTCCAGGGTGGGTTCTATAGTTATCTCCGTGGTATTAAGAGTAAATCCCAAATTAAGAGATTCCATATCAGCACACAATTCAGCAGGCATAAGCTTCATTCTTAAGGCGTTAGCATAACTCTTCCTTCTTAGTGCATCGGCCACTACATTGGCCTTACCTGGATGATAATGCACTTCCAACTCATAATCTTTGATCAGCTCGAGCCAACGACGCTGTCTCAGATTCAGATCTGGCTGAGTGAATATGTATTTCAAACTCTTATGATCTGTATAGATATCACACTTATGCCCTATTAGATAATGTCTCCATATCTTTAGAGCATGTACCACTGATGCCAATTCCAAGTCATGAGTGGGGTAATTCAGTTCGTGCTTCCTCAATTGCCTGGATGCATATGCCACAACTTTTCCTTCTTGCATAAGCACACATACAAGACCAAGACGAGAGGCATCACAGTAGATTGAGAAACTCTTGTTCAGATCTGGTAAAGTCAGCACTGGGGCTGTGGTCAACCTTTTCTTCAACTCTTCAAAGTTCGTTTGACATTTATCAGACCACACAAACTTGGCACTTTTCTCTAGCAGAGCTGTCATTGGTTTTGCTAGCTTTGAAAACCCTTCTATGAACCTCCTATAGTATCCTGCTAAACCCAGGAAACTACGGATTTCAGTAACATTGGTTGGAGGGTTCCAGTTTAGAACATCTCGCACCTTACTTGGGTCTACTGCTATACCTCCATTAGAGACCACGTGACCCAAGAAAGACACTTCTCTTAACCAAAACTCACACTTACTTCTCTTGGCATACAGCTGATTTTCTCTGAGCTTTTGCAAAACCATCCTTAGATGTTCAGCATGTGCTTCTTTTGTTTTAGAGAAGACTAGGATATCATCTATGAACACTACCACAAACTTGTCCAAAAACTCCATGAACACCTTGTTCATCATGTACATAAAGTACGCAGGTGCATTAGTCAACCCAAAAGACATAACTGTATACTCATATAGCCCATATCTTGTGGTAAAGGCTGTCTTAGGTATGTCTGCCGCTCGGATTTTTAATTGGTGATATCCAGAGCGGAGATCTATTTTAGAGAACACACATGCACCCTTCAACTGATCAAACAAGTCATCTATTCTGGGTAAGGGATATTTATTCTTGATGGTAACTTCATTAAGAGAACGGTAGTCCACACACATTCTCCTAGTACCATCTTTCTTATCCACAAATATAACTGGTGCTCCCCAAGGTGAAGAACTAGGGCGAATAAAACCCTTTTCTTGCAGTTCACTAATTTGTTTCTTAAGTTCTTCTAATTCTTTTACCCCCATTCTATATGGTCTTTTAGCTATGGGAGCAGTACCAGGTAGAAGTTCAATAAGAAACTCAACATCTCGATCAGGTGGCATACCTGGTAACTCTTCGGGAAACACATCCGGAAATTTTTCCACCACTTGTTCCTCATTAAAGACATCTCCAGATAACTGGTTCAGGGTGACTTTTGGTGTTGCTTGCATCTCTACTTCAACACACATCTTATCCCCATTAGGTGATGTCACAACAACACATCTCTCTTGACACTGAATCACAGCTCGATGTTGTTTCATCCAATCCATTCCCACAATCAGATCTATTCCAGCTGTGGGTATCACAACTGGACTCACTTCAAAGTCTACCCCCCTTAGGGTAAGTCTAGTGGAAGGACTCCAAACAGAAGCTGGTATGCTACCCCCCGGTGAATTTACTTGCATACGGTTTTTCATTGCACGCAAAGATATACTATGCATTCTAACAAAAGCTTCAGATATGAAAGAATGCAAAGCAACAGAATCAAAGAGTACGGTAGCGGGGAATGAGTTGACATTAAACGTACCCATCATAACCTCAGGTGCCTCCTGAGTGGTTTCAGCAGATACATGATTCACTCTTCCAGTGTTTGGAGGTGGTTGGTACCTTCCTTTCTGCTGGTTGTTCTGGTTCTGGGGTGCTTGCTGGTTCTGCTTCTCAGGGCAATTGTAAGACATATGCCCTTCCTTCCCACAACGGAAACACTTGTTGCTGTTACTGCTGTTGGGATTGTTGTTCTTCAATGCCAGAGCATTTGGATTCCCCTGACGCTGAACTTGATTAGTGATCTGCTGAGGTGGGCGCTGGCCTCCATACTGCTGTTGACCTTGTGGGCGTTGCTGGAACTGATTGCGCTGAGGAAGCTGACCTCTGTTCCACTGGTTGGACTGCCCTTGGCTTCTCTGCTGGAAACTCTGCTGCGGGTAGGGTCGAGGGCGAGTGTTGCTGCTTGAAGCCTGACCCTGTAGCTTCCTCTTCTTTGTTTCCATTTCTCGACGCTTATTGTCAATCACAATAGCGCGGTTCACCAAGGTCTGGTAGTTGGGATACTCGTTGGACATGAGCTGAAGCTGCAGACCATCATACAAGCCCTTCAGGAATCTGCGTTGCTTGTCGCAATCCCTTGCCACTTCATGTGGAGCATAACATGACAATTGAGCGAACTTGTCACGGTACTCAGCCACGGTCATAGAGCCTTGCTTGAGGGACCTGAACTCTTCTTGCTTCAACTCCATCATACCCTCTGGAATGTGGTATGATCTGAATTCCTCTCTGAATTCCTACCAACTGATTCCAGGAGCATCATCAGGGCGTCCGTATTGGAAGGACTCCCACCAATCTTGGGCTGCTCCTTGTAACTGTCCAGAGGCATACAACACCTTTTCGGTGTCGTTGCACTGTGCTATGTTCAGCTGCTTTTTCACAGCTCGGAGCCAATCATCTGCATCCAATGGGTCGGATGCGTGGGTGAAGACGGGAGGTCTTCCCTTCATGAACTCTCCTCGCTTGTCCCTCACTTGGATTGGAGGTAGAACTCCAACAGGTTCATTGTCCAGGCGATGCATCATAGCTTGCATCAACTGTGTCTGCATTCCCATCAGTTGTTCCACTGATACAGCAGGGACAATAAGCGGTGGTGTTGGCGGTGGTGGTGGCGGATTGACAGGAACTCCACGTCCACGGCCACGAACTCTAGCACCCCTGTCGTCCATCTGTTTTTCAGCAAAGATGTAGGGTTTAGTGACTTTGTAATGCATATGACATGTCTATGTCAAACTGAAATTTTCTGTGCATGATTTTACAACAGCAGTGCAGTAAACAGTTCATATCTCAGGTTCTGGAACTCAAATGGAAATTCTGCTTTTATCACTGGAAAGATCAGAGAGTTCTCTACAACTTTCATGTTCATAAGATTTTCAGATTCCGTATCTTTATTTGTCAAAAACTCGAAACAACCAGATCTGTTCAGGTTCACAGACTGCGCTGAAAGACTGACTTGCAACAGCAAAAACTCTTAGCTTAGAACCAGCATGGGGTTGGTTCAGGTGGCGTTGGAAAGATACAGAAGTCTACTAACTGGTGTGAGAGTTCCATCAACATTGACTTTACTGATTTAGAGATATAAAGCAAAGAACAGAGACTGCTTCAGAAAACAGCACAGGAGAAGAGAGATAAGATCAACCCACTGATATATTAACAAACATTATCCTAATGTTTTAACTTGTGAGACTTGTGGACAGGCCCACAATCTCTCACACTAACAATCAACCAAAGATCCAAATCAAACAAGTTCATAAATATAATCATTAAGACATCAAGTTCATAGATCACCAAACTAAACAGACTCGCACTACTACGCTTATTACAAAGGGGAAAGACTTGAACATCTATGGAGCTTCATCAGTCATGATATGGTTGGGTGGCTTCTTCTCATACATCGGGGCCATGTTCAGCTGGGCCCTCAGATCATCTATCATCTTCTGGAAACGAGCCACGGACTGCTGCTCGCCATGCAACTCCTCCTGCAACCTCTCATTGACCCCCTGGAGCTCATTGAGGTGCCTGACTGTAGTGTCCAGGGTAGAGTCAGGGTCAAGGGGGTTCTGGATCGACCAAGTGTTGAACCTGGTGTCAAATCGGGGCAGGAACCTGTAAGCATCATTTTGCATGGCAGTGTAACGCCTTCCATGGTAGTAGATGTAGGCGTTCTCCGCAGCATTCTCCATGTTGTCCTTGTCAATAGCCCTCCTGGCTATGTGACCATGGACAGTCTCCACCTTCAGACTGTCATGTGCCTCATTCCAGACAGAGACTACCACCTGAGCCTTCCAGTAGCTGGCCTCCTGAGGATGAGAGAACTCTGAAACTAGGTACCTTACTGGGCGGGTCCACGGACACAGCCGTGCACCGCGCAAGTGCTGCGGTCCACCGGTCCACCGTGGACCGGGGCTCATACCCCTTCGGGGTTCTAATCCTGACCGCACAGTACGATCCAACGGCGCAGAGCAGATCCAAGGGAGAGAGAGGGGGAACGGCGGCCGGAGCAGAGACGGCGCGGCGGCGCCATGACTACCGAACGCCGAGCTCGCCGGAGATTCACCGGAAAAGCTCGTCCGGTGCCCATTTCGATCCCCGGCTGCATGGGAAGAAAGAGGGGAACGAAACGAAGCCTGTGGTGCACTCGGTTGAACGCGGGGAGGCAAACAGCGACGGCGCCCTGGATCCCGGCGGCTCTGGCTCGCCGGCGAGCGCGGGGAAGGCTCGCCCGACTGCCGCGGGTTCAACCAACTACGCAGAAACGATCTACAAGCTCGTGCGAGTGTAACAGAGAGCCCAAAAGGAGCGAAGCTACGCCGGAACAGGGAGGTCCGCGGCGGCGCCATGACTGAACGCGATCTGTGCGTGCGGGCAGGTCAAAACAGTGCCGTAGAGATCAAATTGAAGGCCTAGGGACGTGCGGTGTGTACGTGCGATACTCGTGGGGTGCTCGGATAAGACAGTGCGTCACCGAGAGGGGCTAGCCACGGCGACGCCATTGCCGACGGTCTCGGTGTGCAGTGGAGTAGCGCATATAGGGTCTAATTGACCGAAATAAGTGGACGGGGAGGAAGAGAGGGCGACGGCGAAGCTCACCGAGACTTCAATTAGGACGGAGATGGCTCGGGATGGCTTGACGGCGAAGAGCGGCGGTCGGCGTCGCGGCGGCGTCCGAGAGCTCCGCGTTCGCGACACGTGTTCTGTGCCCACCGAAGAGATACAGAGAGAGAGATTAGGACGGGCAGATTGGCGGTGAGAAACTGGGCGACAAATGGCGCTCACCGAGGCGGTTTGGTCTCCGGTGTGGTCTTTTCAGCTTCGACGGCGACGGCGGCGGCGTTCGGCGCGTTTTTGAGTGCTCAGAGGGGAAAGGGGGAAACAGAGGGGCGGTGCTCCGTTTTATAGCTCAGAGCAGAGCGCTGGATGAGGGGGGGGGTCGGTTGCGAAGCCGGCGCGAGGGCGCGGGACGTGGGCGAGTGGGGAGCGGGGCTCGCGGTGGTTGCGGTTCTCCACTTCCGAACTCGGCGGGAGGTGGACGACGGCTGACGAGAGGGGCCACGCCGCAAAGAGAGAAGAGAGGATGAGGGACGAGAGCGGTTGCCGTGCTCCACGCGTCCACGCGTGTTCTCGAGCGAGCAGGGCGGAGTGCGCGTCGCGGCAGTTTCGACGCGTTGCGTCGCGCGGCGTCGGCAGAGGAGAGGGGAGAAGAAAGATCCGACACGCGGGCCCGGCCGATCAGAGAGAGAAAGGGAGAGAAGAGAGAGGGGAATCGGCGCCGACATGTGGACCCCGGATGGCAGTGAGAGGGGGAGGGAGGTGGAGCTCGGGCTGGGCCGACAGAGAGGAAAGAAAGGAGTGGGCCTCGGTGGATAAGCTGGGCCAGCAGAAGGAGGAAAGGAGATCAAGCCCATAAACCTTTTTCTTTTCTATTTCTTTTTTTATTTCTCTTTTCCAAATTCATTTCCAAAAACAATTTGAAATCATTTGAAAATCTGAGCTTTGTAAATTCAAACAAGCAAAGAAAATATGCAACTGCATGAATGCATCAACATGTTTCTAAACTAGAATAATTTTTATTTCTAAAAAAATCTTTAATATCCCTCTAAATGAAATGCCTCACTTAATTCCATATTTAAATCATTTTCTATTATTTGAAATTCAAAACAAACTTTGGGTGTTACACCATGTCAAGAGATAAGGATTTGGCAAAATTGCTAACGGACACGGAAAGTGGTAGTTTGTTGGTGGACATCTAAAATGAAGTTGTTTGCTAGAAGATACTCTGGTTTATGCCAATTTCCTTCTACGATTATAATCCACTAGGCTTTCTGGGGCTACCCTGAGATCTAACATAATAATCAAAGCTAGGGCGACAAAGCGCCACACGGCATCGCGCCCCTTATTTTAATCATTTTCACCTATTGAGGAGAGAACATTTCACTATTAACATCTGGTTCCCCTGAGCCACATTTGGGACACATTTGGGACAGGCCTGACCTAGACCGTCCTGGACCCGACTAGGCATCACTTTCCCACTCCCACTCCCACCATAGCCGTCCACATCACCGTCCAATCAAGTGGCCGTCGCCGCTAACACCTCTAGCCTCTGCCTCCAACCTCCATTGGGGCTGAGGCACTGCACGTTATTCTTGGTGGGAGGCTTCATCTTCTGGTCGCGGGGTTGCTGTAGATCCTCATCCCCACATGGAGGACGGCGGACACTAGAATGGAGTGGACAGCTGCGATGGGAGTAGGATTGGGGAAAGTGGCGTTGCTGTAAACCTTAATAGGCAGGTCCATCCCAGATGTGGATCAGTGGCATTGGATGTTAATAGTGAAATGTTCTCTCTCCTCAATGGTGGTAATAATTAAAATAAAGGGTGTGCTGTTATATAGCAAAATTGGCAAAAACCAGAGTGTCTTTTCGCAAACAACTATATTTTGGGTGTCCGCCAGCAAACGTCTTTTCGCAAACAACTATATTTTGGGTGTCCGCCAGCAAACGACCACCACTTTCAGTGTCCATCTAGAAATTTTGCCTAAGAATTTTGACGAAGCCAACCTCAAATTCTATAAGCACAACACCAAAAGAGTACTACAAGTGTACACTCTCAGAACTCTACTTGACACTCTAGGACTCAATGATTCTTACCCTACTAGAATCTAGTGCAATACAAATGTCTCGCCTAATCTACTTGAGCCCTCCTAATTGCTCCTTACAAGCTTGGTTAAAACCACCTCTTGTTTATATAGTCGGGTCCATAAGGTCAGTCTCAATGGAGTTTCATCAAAGTTTTATGTGCATTAAATATGTTGATGTATTACTATATTGATGAAGAGATATGATGAGAGTTTCATGATAGTAGAGAGCTTCATAGGGATGAAATACTTCTGCACTGTTTCTAAAACATGGTTGCGTTGAAAACTGGGACATAAAACTTGCATTGAGGATGACATAATATACCACACCGCTCTTGCATTCTAATCCAAGTAGCTAGGATTTGAGTCATCATACAACACGTAATATATGAAGACGACTTAATATGCAACTCATATAATGGGTTGGCCTTTAAGTTGCTTTGTAAAATAATTGTATCTTTCTTGCAGTTCGTCTCTCTTCTTCGCATGAGACAAGCTAGAAGATTTCCGACGTACGTGTATCAATGAACTTTCCTTTAAAAGTGAAATCACATAAAGTGCCTCCTAGAAAACAAGCTTAATATCTCCAGATAAATGTATGTGATTTTAGCATTTAAAATTTATCCACAAATATAAGTAATTCTGCTATAATTCACCAACTCCCATCATTAATTAGCATACCATTTTAGTTACTACCAGCGTAATATTGATATTTCAAATTTAAATTTGTGCCTGAAATTTATAGCATCGATAGAAAAGATAGACGTGATTACTTAAATAATATTATATGGTACTTTGCTTATGGGTTTCTTTGAACGTATTGACAGTACATGTAATACAAAGAGTAAAAAACACCCTCAAACTAAATACCGGACAATATATCCCCTTATTTTTTAAAAAAATCAGACAAATTATAACTTCTAAAATAAGTTCAAAGCGGTTTCAATGTTGGTTTTGGCTGATATGTCACATATGTGACATGCCGGTCTCACATGTCTTTCTTTTTTTTAGCCATGCCATCTTTTATTGAATATTTGGACTCTTGAATGATCTCAAATCTAAAAAAATAAAGTTAGAAAAAAATTAGATCTTATTGAGCACTACAAATTATATATAGATCATGTCTCCATCTAAGATCGTTTGAAAAGGTAAAAAATGAATTCCATAATTATAGAATTAAAATAAAATTTTGGACCTGTAAAGGATGTCAAATAAAAAAATTGTCGACTACAAAGAGCACGTTGAGATATATGACTTAAAACAAATATTTTGGGCTCTAAACGACACGTGATAAAAAGATTGACAACTAGAAGTTGTAGAACATCTTGAGTTACAAATTTGGAGTAGAATATGTTTACATTACAGGTCATTTGAGAAATTAAAAAACTGAATTATATTCCCTTCATCCCAAATTATAAGACATCCTAAAAATCTGGGGGAGTCAAACTCTCTCATGTTTGACTAAACTTAATGACAATATAATAATATTTATGATGCCAACTAAATATCATTAGATTTGTTATCAATTGTATTTTCATAGTATGCATATTTGATGTCATAAATCTTTATAGTTTTCTCTATACTTATTGGTCAAATTTTAGATGCTTTGTCTCTCTATGATTCTTGAAATATCTTATAATTTAGAATGGAGGGAGTACAACTTAATTTGAATATTTGGGCCTCTAAACGCTCTCAGATAATAAGTAGTCAACTAAAAGTTGTGGATCATACTTGGAAGTATTGGTACAGTCGTACAGACCATGTCAACATCCTAGGTCTTTTAAAAAATAAAAAAAATCAAAATTTAAAATCTAATAACTTGAATTGAATTTTTTAGCGTCTAAAATAAATTAAATAACAAATAAGTACGAAGTTGTTGACTGTGTCGAGACCTCTAGAATTTTGATATAAAGTTTATATTCATACGATTTGATACATAAAAGTTATGATTTCTTTGTAGACGAGAAAGAGAGATGAACTTAATGGTAGGCCTCACTGTCATGTTAGAAAAAAGCACCAAAATCTTTTTTAAGTTGTCAATGGGTTATTTTGTCCGGTTTTAAAAGTTGAGATACATTTTTTGGTAAGCATTGAAGAAGTTTTTAAGGTTTTTTTTTAAAAAAATTCAGCTACTTGTATAGAGGTGGAAATCGGACTTTGCACTAAGGCCCCATTAGATCGTTCAAATTGAATTCATTCTAATAATTTAGGTATAGATAAGCTAATATGGTTGTATATAAAATATATTTGAATACTATTATTGTTAGCTATACAAGGGAGAAAATTATAGTTGTAGTGGTTATAGAATCAAATTTCATCTTCCAATTTGAGATAGCCATACAAGTGAGATAATTATAGTAGTGGAATGTCATATTCCAACCCAAATAGCCTAATCCATTAAGGAGACTCCAATTCCTCTAAAATAAAATGATCTAAATGCCCCCTGATATAAAAAGATACAATCTATTTTATTATTAATTGCTCGACTTTTGAAATCCCCATACATATAGTATGACTTAGAAAAAGAAACATAGGAAATATATTTCTGTAGCCTTTCGTCTCTGTAAAGAAGCTAAGGTACAGTTAGTCTAACTGTGTCCTCTTATATTCATAGATGGGAACCCAGGAAGGGGCGCCACCATCAGGTGTGCTACGCGAGGATGGCTTGGTGGCTCTAACTAAAACTGCATTGAAGGATCACGCACAAGCGTGGATGAAATCAGCAGTTGCACCGCACCAACCACAACGCGGGCAACCAACGAATGGCTCGCTTGCTGCACTTCGTTATCAGGGGGCACGCACTGCGTCGTTTTGGGTGGCGCACAAGGCGTTGGCTTCCTTGGAGGACAACGTGCTCAAGAACTGGGCAGCCACCATCAACCTTGGCCCGAGCGTGGAGGCCCTCGAGCGAGAGCTGCTATCTGTGAAGGTGATTCTTGAGTCCAGCCTCGGTAAGGTAATAGAAAACTCGTCGCTCGAGGACATTCTGATGAAGCTTCAAGACCCCGTGTACGACGCCGAGGACCTGCTGGATGAGATGGAATACTTTCGCATTCAGGGCGACGAGCATGCCGAAGGTTGTGCCCTCAACCTGGACCTTAATAAGTTGCCATATGCTCATGATGAATCACCAAACTTAAGATTTGATAGGGACAATGCCTCCCGAAGAATAGAACAAATTGTAGAGCAGTTGAAGCTCGTGCGACAAGATGTTTCTAGTGCTATTACACTGTCAGGTCCTAACTGGAGCACTACCCCAAACATTGCACAAAATCGCCCCATCACCATCTCTGAAAGTATAGAGCCGAAACTGTATGGGAGGGAGAGGGACCTTATGATGAAACGCATCATACATGACATCACAAAGGGTAAACATTCTTCTGAGGTCCTCACAGTTATTCCAATTGTTGGTCCAGGGGGCATAGGAAAGACAACACTTGCACAACACATATATCACAGTGGAGAAGTGAAACAACATTTTGATGTCAGAGTCTGGACATGTGTATCACTCAACTTTAATGTGAATAAGCTGATAGAAGAGGTTCAAAGGCATATCCCGAAAGTAGATGGTGAAAGTACTACTGATACTGCTAGTGAGTTGATTGGGAAAAGATTGAAAAACAGGAGGCTTTTGCTTGTCTTGGATGATATATGGGACTGCAGCGATGAGGATGAATGGAAACGGCTACTGCTGCCATTCCGAAAATCACAAGTACATGGTAATATAATTATAGTCACAACACGGTTTCCAGCACTAGCACAAATAATGGTTCGAAAATATAATCAATCAATATGCTTGCAAGGTCTAGGAAACAAAGAACTTGAAGAATTATTCTTGGAAATTGTCTTTGGTGATGATGATCAATCTAGAAAGGACCATGAGTTCTTACTTGAAACTGGGTTTAAGATAGTTGGCAAACTAAAGGGCTCCCCTCTTGCAGCAAAAACTGTCGGTAGATTATTGAAAACCAAACTTGACTTCAATCATTGGGAAAGAGTTCTTGAAAGTAAGGAATGGGAGCATAGTGACGGAAAGAATGACATTATGCCTGCACTGAAGTTGAGCTTTCATTACCTACCTCCTCAGCTTCAGCAGTGTTTCTCCTACTGTGCTTTGTTTCCTCAAGATTACAAATTCGAAAAACAAGAGCTAATTAACTTCTGGATAGGACAAGAAGTTTTGCATTCATCACATAGTGAAAATAAAAGAGTTGAAGATATTGGGCTAAGTCATTTGACTGAGTTGGTTAGTTATGGGTTTTTGGAGAAGATAGAGGGAGAACTTGGAAGAACTATTTACAGTATTCATGATCTCTTACACGAGTTAGCGCTGAAAGCTTCATCACTTGAATGTCTTAGCATAGACAGTTCTCAATCTAAAGTGAGATCCTTAGAAGTCTTGCCATCAATCCGCCATTTGTCTATCAACATAGACGGTACCACTGCCAAAGATAGATTGACTCTCAAAAATTGTGTCGAGGATTTCACTACACTGGGTACAAGATTACAAGTTGAAAAACTGCGGACTTTGATGATATTTGGGGAACACCATGGTTGCTTTGTGAAAGCTTTTGGTGATTTATTTAGGGAAGCAAAGGCCCTTCGTCTTGTCTTTCTATCAAGAGCATCCTATGCTGTGAAAGATTTGTTGCACAACTTTTATTATCTTATCCACCTTCGCTATCTTCGGATTGAAAGTTCTTATCTATATAAAGTAAGATTTCCGGACAGAATTTCCCGATTTTATCACATGAAAGTTGTACAAGAACAAAATTGCCGCACCAATTATGATCTGCTACAAAGGGATATCAGCAACCTAGTAAAATTGCGTCATCTTCTTGTTGTAGATGATACAATATACTCCGGCATTGCTGGTGTTGGGAAATTAAAATCATTACAAGAGTTGAGAAGATTTGTGGTCAAACTAGATCATCAAGATTTTGAATTAAGGCAGATAGGGCATTTGGAAGAGCTCTGTGGATCACTGCGCATTGATAGTCTTGAAAATGTTCAGGTACCGGAAGAAGCAGATGAGGCAAAATTGATGCTAAAAAGCTGCCTACATGAGTTGAAACTATGTTGGACTATTAATAAGGATGATTCTGCACTTGAAGAATATAATTGGTCTACAAATGATTCTGCACTCGACGAACATGTTCTTGAAAGGCTTAAGCCAAGTCGCAATCTTCAAAAGTTATCAATTATAGGGCACAGAGGAGGCACTTGCCCTTCATGGCTTGGTATGAACCTCTCACTCCATAGTCTACAATCTCTTTGTCTAGATGGTGTAGCCTGGCAAACATTCCCACCTATAGGAGATTTGTGGTTAGTAAATGTTCCCCGTGAGGAAATCTCAATCCATATCCCTGAGAAGAGGTTTGGAAATTTGAGCAGGTTGGAACTTGTGAGCTTGTCACGGTTGAAAACTTGGGTTGTAGATGCCCCCTGTCAATTGTTTCCTTATTTGGATGAGCTTATCATTAAGGATTGCTCTCGACTTGTGGAGTTGTCATTCTCGCATTCTGCCGGTTGTTGTCAACAAGGGAAAGATGCAAATGACAATTTATTTTCTGGACTCTCGAAGCTCAAGATTAAGAGTTGTCCACTACTTTCCTCGTTTCCTCCACTTCCTTGGACTCGAGCTCTGCACTACATTGATATAGAAGGAACTTCATCTCTTGATAATTTGTATTATGAAAAAGACACCAATAATTCTGAATACAGTTTGATCATTGATGGAATGGTTGGTACAGATGATAGCAAGTTTTGCAATGTGCTGGCTTTTCATAATCTATCTGGACTGAAGCAGTTGTACATGAGAAACTGCCCATCCCTGCCACTGTGTTACTTACAAATGCTATCATCTCTAAGGACCCTAGAGATGTTTTGTGACGGTTATGTCTTTCCATTTGTTGAAGCTGACAGCCATGTCAAATACCAGTTTCCGGTTGAATCATTGACCATCGGCCAGTGCAATGCTAGTGGGATGGAGCTAACACAGCTACTCACCTACTTCCCGAAGCTCTCAGAGTTTGAGTTGTGGTTGTTCGGATGCGAGAAGGTAACAGGGCTGTCTGTGAATGTGAAGGGGCAGCAGGCAAGAGAAACACCCAGACCATCATCTTCAGCTATCTTCATCTTCAGAGCAAGAGCAGCATCAGAAGAAGCAGAACGACGCGGCCTGTTGCTTTTGCCTCCCCAACTGCAGGAACTTATCATCCACGAGTGCCCAAAGCTGAGCCTCCTCCGCTCCAATCCACATGACGACAGCAACCAATATGGACGAACTGGAGGAGGAGAAGAAGGGCTCCGAGGTCTAACCTCACTCCGAAGTCTGGAAATCGTGAATTGCCCCGAGCTCCTGTCCTCCTACTCGTCTTCATCCTTCTCTTCTTCTTTCCCCTTCCCCAACTCCCTGGTACACCTTCATATTTGCGGAGCGGTGGGCATAGATACGCTGGTGCCTCTATCACACCTCACCTCTCTCACAAGCTTATACTTAGCCGGATGTAGGGATTCAAAAGGCGAGGGATTGTTGTCTATCCTCGCCCGAGGGCATCTCACCAAGTTATCTGTCACAGGAATGCCCGATTTCTTTGTTGATCCCGAGCCACAATGGGTGCATGAGCAAGAGATTCCACCATGTTCCTCTAAACTGCAGGAACTCAGAATAGGTGATGTGGCTGGATTCTCTGCTGCGTCCATTCGCCGTAGGCTGACCTTTTCCTCGCTCACGAAATTGGACATTTTCGACGATGAAAAGCTGGAGCTCTTCACAGAGCAGCAATGGACCCTTCTGTTCGTCAACTCCCTCGAGGATGTCGACTTTACTATCTGCAACCTGCAGTCTCTCCCTAAACGGCTACATGGACTTCGCAACCTCAAGAGGTTAAAGATCTGGGGCTCCAAAGCAATCCAGATGCTGCCCAAGGATGTCCTCCCAAGTTCACTGGAAGAGTTGGATATCACCGATTGTCCAAATATCCAGTCACTGACCAAGGATTGTCTCCCAGATTCACTACAAAAATTACTTATCAGAAATTGCCCAGCCATACAGTCGGTGCCGGAGGTAGATGACCTTCCAACTTCGCTGCGAGAATTAGATGTCAAGGGCAGCAACAGTGATGAGCTAAAGAGTCAGTGTCGCAGGTTCATAAACATCATTCCAATACTCAAAGCATGACAAACCCAAGGTAACAAAGAGATAAAATTTCCCTAGCTTCTCCCTCCCTAATTAATGTTTTCTTCTGGGTAACCGTCTTGTTTCCATCTGTTGTGCAGGGCACTTCTTCAATTTGTGCATAACTCTATTCTCTGGATTCTCTCCCTGTCTATTTACAATTCTGAATTCTAAAGCATGAATCTCTGGACGTGTCATTCACCCTGTACATCAAACTGTAAGTGCCGGTAAAACCACCTCCATAGTCTCATACAACTATTTACAAGTTCAGCATGTTGCATACTACTTATTTGATTCTTGTTCTGGTTATTTATGTACTTTTCCCTTATTAATATGTCTTTTGTTTCGTGCCTAACAATAGCCATTTATATGTTTTCGATCAGGTGAATCTCTTTAACGTACTCCTGCTTCGTCGTTCTGAACCTCTGAAGATTTACTGAAATATGGATTGCAACTCCTTTGGTGTGGAATAGATGGCTCAGAAACGAATATTCACCTTCTACCTTGGTGACTGACACCATAGTTATGACGCTTAGTTTATGTAATACTATCTGAATATCTACAATACTAACTATCCTAATTCAGGCTTCAGCACCACCACCACCACCAGCAAGGTAGGTCAAATCGGAAGGATGCCCCCCTGCAGATGGGAGGGCACCGCGACCACCGTGAAAAGAAGGGGATGCGAGTAGAAACTTAGGAAAACACTGGGCACATTGTCTTCCCCTTCGAAGTGTAATACGGGATCCTATCCTTGGAGCCGTGGTTGATCTTCTAAAGCCAGCCCTATTGGACCAGCTATCCACCTTCGCAAGTCCAACTTGGTTCTGTTTCAGGGGCTTCCCAAAGAAGCTTGGATTGTAAATGCAGTGTCTTTTGCTGGACAATCTGAACAGGAGCAAAATTCAAGAGTGGGTCAAAATCTTAGCAGAGGTCTTGAGAGAGAACATAATTTGAGGCTGAGAGTAATCTCCCAGCATGTTTTATCTATGGAGGACATATACATTATAATATGCCTAAACAAAGTGATAAACACTAGAATCAAATCAATAAGGAAGTATTTTTCTGTTTATTGGTTCGCAATTGGCTGCAAAACCATATTTTCATGCCTTGAGCAAACCGAATAATACATACATATTGCTCCTTAAGCAAAGCACGCAATGACAAACAACAGATGAGCATGTCAGACTATGTCTACACATGACTGATGCCAACAAGTACAACACATCCTCCTGACATCTGAAGTCAAACTCCAAAGCGTGCAAAAAGCATGTGGTTCTGAATATGCTTTCATGTAAAACACCCCGTCCTGACACATTCTCCTCACTAATAATATGATGCCTGCACAGTGCACACATTCTAATTCACCCAAACTGATAGCACGAGAAAGGATGGTACACATTTATCACTAGAATGCTCCATGTAAAAAAACCAAACAAGCCGCGTAAAATCAGATGCTCCCGATTGATCATCAATTCCCGTAACTGAAGAATACAAAACCACACACATAATCAGAATTTCGTCCCTAGGAAAACAAATTTCCTGATAAACCTGCAGCGTTACCAGATCGTTCGATGACGCCCAAAGAACATATTTTTCTTTTTTTTTGCAATACTCCTCTTTGGACTAAATTCGAGCGATTGAATCAAAGTGAATGATCAGACTTAAACTACAGACTAATCCCGCTGGCCCGCCCGCTGACAGTGCGGCAGCGATCCCCTCCTACGGCCATTCGATCTGGCACCACCATCCACCCATCACCAAGAAAAAATGCAGATAGAAAGAGGGGGGAAACCACCAGCACGGAGATCGACCGCATGAACTGTGAGATTCCGAGAAATCGAAGCGGGTAAAAGAGGGGAGATTGATGAAGAAATCGGTACCCCGAGGCGAAGCAGGAGCGGAAGCGTCGCTCGGGGCGTCGGGCCGTCCAAGGAGGAGATTGAGGGGGAAGAGAAACGTGTGGCCGGTGGAGCTGGAGATGGAAAAAGTCGAAGTGAACTGGCACTTGTCTTCTTAATTTTAATTAACAGGGAAATATGCCAAACAGGTTTTTATTTTTTGCGAATTCATACCAAACAGTTTATATGTTTTCCCTTTTTGTTTTCTTTATTAATTTAAATTTAAAATATTACTTCTTGCCCTTTACCAACCCTGGTGACTGGCTTGACAATCATTATTGTTGTTTAGATGAAAAGAATAAAAAAAAAGAAAAAATCTACTTAGCCCTGAACTATTGGACTGTGTCTAACCTTGATCCCCAACTATAAAACCGGATATTCTACACTCTAAAGTTTCGCAAACCAGACAACGAACCCCCTAGGGCGGTTTGGGATGGTGGTTTCGCTGATGTGGCGTCCAGCGTGTGAGCGGTGTTACAGGTGGCGAAGGAGATGACGTCCATAGCCACTGACGGGTGGACCCCACCTGTCAGGATGCCCCCCGTCCCTCCTCTGTTTTCTCCCTTTCCCTCCCTGCTCCTCTGCCGCTTGCCGTTGCTGCTCTGGTGGCTGTGTCGGAGGCCAGAAGGCAGTGCAGCTGCAGGCTGGAGGTGACGGCCAGCGCCTCGCCGGTCTTCACGCGTCTCGAGCTGGGACACGACGGGGTTGAACTGGAACAACACGTCCAACTGTTCCGCCTCCTTGGCGAGCACCATGGCCGTCTGCGTGAGCACGTTCGTGTTCTCGTGCACGGCGGTGAGGTGGATGTGTGGCGGGCCCTCGAGACACACGGTCAGGAGGTGGAGCAGCTCGAGCCACTGCGTGGCGTCGGCGCCACCGAGGTCGACGACCCTCTGCCTCGCTCGCCTACGATGTGCTCACCCAGCGCGTGAACGCCGACCGCGGTGGCGTCTCCTCTGCTTCCGGCTGACCGCACCGCCGCCCAAAATCCACTGCCTCTAAGCAGTCCCATGCCGATTCCTTGGGCCACCAGCACATCCTCCGCCCGGTCGACCTCTCCGACACCTCGTCCTGGGCCGTCGTGCGCCGGAGCATTTTCCGGCCGGCGAGCCCGAGCCGCCCAACGTTGAGCAGAGCCGCGTCCACAAGCTCTCAACGTGTGCTTGCTGTGTTGCAATACCTTGCTGCTACCTGCGAAGGAGATACCGTGCTGCAGTCTTTCGTGCAGAACCCCAAGTTCGTGACCAACACCACGGTGTGGCCGCTATGCATCATCACGGCGTGCGCTGCGGCCGCCGGAACAACGTGCGTCTCCGCGTGCTCATGTTGGATGGGATGCAGCCTGCTCATGTTGGTGTTGCGACGGCCATGGGCGTGCGTGTACACCCGCATCCCGGAGCCGCACCCCGCCGGAGCCCCGCCCGCGTTTGTCCGGCATGGCCGCACCCACCCGCAAGGTCGTGCCAACCGGAGCCGAACCCGCACGACTTGGTCACGCACACCGGAGGTCCGTCGTCACGTGGCTCGTGTTCGCCGGAGCTGTGCCCGCCTGGCATGGCCACAGCCGCCCGCAAGGTCGTGTTCGCACAGAGAAGAAGCAGCGCGCGGCACAGCCCGGGTCACGCGCGCAGAACGCGCCGCGCGAACGCCTCCGTGAAGGCGGCAGCCACGCGCTGCCTGGCGACGTGATGTGCTCAAGCGCGGCGTTGGTGGCGTCCAGCCGCCCTGCTGCCGCAGCGGCCGCGCAGTTGAGGAGGTGGATGAGGCAGAGGCCACGCTCGTCGGAGCGAAGCTCCAGCGCTAGCCACGGCGGCGTCACCGGGGACACACCGCAGACTGCCACCCTCGCTCTCGCCTTCGTCTTGTTGGCCCAGACGAGCACTAGTACGCGGCGGCGACGGCCACGCGACGCGACCACCTCTGCATAATTTGGTCTTCCCGTGAAGCATGCGAAGGGATGGAGTATTCAGGTGGGACCCACCCGTCAGTGGCCATGGACGCTAATACCGCTCACACGTTGGACGCCACGTCAGCGAAACCATCCTCCCAACCCGCTCTAGGGGGGTCGTTGTCTGGTTTGCGAAACTTTAGAGTGTAGAATACCTAGTTTTGTAGTTGGGGGCTAAGGTTAGACACAACCCAATAGTTCATGGGGTAAGTAGACTTTTTCCATTAAAAAAATAGAAAAGTCATGTGACTACTATAACATCACCTCCCATGGAAGCTTGAAAAGAGTCTAGAGATGGAAGATAATAGAAGAAGTTTCTTCCAACTTGTTTTCCTAGATCCGCTACTGCCTCCGAAGTATCTTGCTTTCTTCTTTTAAGTGTTATTACTCATCTGGGTTTCTAGTAATGCAATGTATCAGCCAACGCATGTTCATGTCAATAGCTACTTCCATCAAACAAAGAATCTTCATGTATATTTTAACTGCAACCAATGGAATGCAACTGTTACAAGTTCATTTTCACTACCCACTACAACCATACAATACTCCGTATGACTACTACAAGAAGAGCTCCTTGAAATAATTAACACCAAAGCATCATCATGCAACCTAAACCTACAACCGTTACATACACATTTATACTACTCCAACACATCTATGTAAAGCTACCGTCGTTGAACCAACCTTTTGAATTTCTTGTCTGAACTCAACTATGACTGCACACTAATGCAAAGCTGAAAACTGATTACTCTACAAATTCAACAGTCATGTCTATGTTTCCTTTAAATTGGCATGTCTATGTTTCCTTTTAATTGGAGTTCATTGCTACTTTGACTGCACAAAATACTATAAGCTAGTAATTTCTTTGCTGTAAGTCCGTCTAGTTCTGACTCTTCTTAGAATCTTGAACAACTGTTTGTATGGACATGAAATCGTCAAGATTTTCCCATAGTGGCTAGGTGTTCAATGCTTTCTCCTTTCAACACCTTCTGCACAAGCATCAAAATCTCTGTAACCTGGAAGCATAGCACAAAAGATTATGTCCTGTTAAATCTCAACAGCGAGAGACGTATTCTTTAATGGAGTATTTATCTTACCCCAGGGTAATGCTTCAAAACTGGTGAATAATGATCAAGTGCAATATAGATTTTTCCCAGAATGCTTAGAAGGGTGTCAACCTCATCGCCAAGTATATCAACCTGAATTAGAAGAAAATGCTCTCAGTACTGGAGAAGAAATTAATATAAAAAGGAGTACCTATTGTTTAACGCCAGAATTAATTTTTCTTTCAGGGAAATGAATAAGTCATTAATGGACAGGCATTCCTTGGTAAACCATTCTATCTATTTTTGTGTACTGTGGTTGATGTAACCTTGCAGTAGCAGCTTAATAAGCAACAAAAAAAAATCAAAACTGACTAACCTCGGCTTCTGCTTTCCGAAGATTTGAGCATTTAATCTCAAGTATTTGCTTATACCAGAATTCTTTTTTCCTTAAGACAGCAACTTGCTGGACCAGTGGGCTGAACTGACAAACTAGACTAGTCAACCTGCACAATGTTTTTTTAGAAAAGAAAATGAACGTTTCAATAATGTAGTGAAAAGATATGACCAAGCTGCTACTTTGCACTAACATGCAGATCGCTAAAAATACAAGGAGTGTCAGGATGCTCTTGTCAAAACTCAAAAGAGTCAACGAGCCTAGCTGAGCAAGTGTGTGGTTCTAGATTGAACAAGCAACTACTGAGAAATGTGAAAGGATATAAGTTAACTTACAGTCTTACACACCTGGTTTCATTTCTTTCCATAGTTTCTACTAATCTGCTTTCAAAGTCAGCATATGTTTTGGACAACTTTTTCTCCACACTGGCAAGATCAAATTCCCGAGTCGTCTGTCCCCAATGACTGCCAATAATACTCTGTGCTGGTGTTTTCTTCATTTCACGGATTGTGGCGTCAAGTGAGGCATTCTGTTTCTTGGCTTCCTCCAAAGCAATAATCATAGAAGTTAAATTCTCAGTCAGCCCAAGAATTTCTCGCTTGCATATTTGGATTTCCTGCATAGCCTCACACAAGCACCTTTTCATGGAGTTATACTCGCCCTTTGACTCTAATATAAGCAGTTCTTGCTCGCACACTTTCTCCTTAAACATCATAAGCTCATCATGAACCAAGTTGACTTGGTCATGGTGCTGCACAATCGACCCTGCAATCGATACAAGTTGATTGTTTTCATACTTGAGCTTCTGCCTGTCTTCGTATATAATACTTAGCTGGTCTTCTTTCTCATCAAGCAACTCTTTGAGGAAGGATCCTTCCTGATCCATATCATAGATCTGATTCTCGTACTCATCGAAAACCTCCTTGAATACAGACGAATCCACTAAGTCGTTCAAGTGCCTCTCAACCTTTAAATCTTCAAGTTCAGTCCTAAGTTTCTCAAAATCATCCAACAGTAGTTCTGTCGTCGTCTCTGACAGTGAGCGCAGCTGGGTCTTCGAATCTGGTGGTGGTACGTGCAGAGAGAGGAGCTGCTTAACCTCCTGTTTTTTATCAGCCAGGAGACCTCGAAGCCGACTATTTTCCTGCAGTAGCATACCGATCCTGCCCTTCAACCTGCGCATGATATCCTGATTCTCATCACCGTGAAAACAAGATGATCTCTCTTTCTTCCTCGAGGTCGAGGCAATCTCACCCAGCTTGGAGATGGTCTGGACCAGCTTGGATCTGATGAACTCAAGCTCTCTCTCTCTCTTAAGAGGCAACGAAGCTCTCTCTTTCGCGTGCTCCCTTTTCACCCTGAACAGCTCCTCTGTCTTCTCATGAATCTCAGACTCGTGCTGTCTTCGCAGCTTCAGCCACTCCGTCCTGAGAAAACTCGTCATCTCTTCGCTCTGCATGTGCTTCAGGAGGGAGAAATCTGGGATGTCAAGCGTGACCGCCGCACTTGGTTCAGTAGCTTTCTCTTTCTCTGTTACAGCAGGAGGCTCACTATCATCTTTCGTCTTCACAACCATCTGGTCTTCTAGATTACTGTGGGACTGGTGAGGATGATGAGTACCAGGTTCAGAAGCTACGATAACGCTCAAAACGCTGTGAAGCTCGTCGCGTAGCGCTGTGATCTCGGAAACCTTCTCCGACCATTTCTTGTTTAGAGTGCTCATGCAGCTCTGATGCTCCCATAACTTGGTCTCGAACTCGTGGCGCAAACTGTAGACGTAGTTCTGAATTAAGATGTCGGAGATCTCTCTCTGTAGCTCGTACTCCAACTGTTACAAAGGAATTATCGAAGCAGATGAGTTAGTTTGAGTGGAATGATTTCCTAAACAAGCGGCAAACAATACAGAATGCGGTTCATGATGAACAATTAGCTGTTAGCAGACGTAATACACATACTCCTACACGAAAAACAAAAAAAAAGTTCGCAGAATTGTTGTTCAAACTTCAAACCGTGTAAAACTACAGCAATCAGAAGGTGAGTTTTTTTTTTTTTTTTGGTACTAACATGAAGACACTGCCAAAGCGAGATGCGACGCTGACCAAATGATTTGCCGCCGCCCACGTCCTACAGTAATTTGCTGCCGCGGGAAGAAGCAAGATGCTCCCCACACAACAACAACATCCCCCTCGTTAAGCAACTGCGACTTCACCACTAATCTAACATTGACGACTGACCACCAGCGGTTGTTTGTTCCGGTAATCGCCATCCCCAACCCCAAGCGACGATCTACTCGTACTGAAAAATGAGCGGATTATTGTGGACCACAGCCGAGCCAACCAACTGATAGCACCATCAACGCAAGAGGGATATGAATGAGCTGGAGCATATTCCTCTGCTCCTACCGGCACCAAATCCAGAAGCAACCAAAATATATATATATATATATATATATATATATATATATATATAATATATATATATAATATATATATATATATATAACAGCAAGACATCAACGAGCAACGAGACGAATCCATCGCTGGCTGCTGCGCTGCGCTGCACCGTGGTTGCCAGGAGGGAGGGAGAGGAGAAGCACTGAGTGAGACGGGAGGGAGAGGGAGAATTGGCGAACAGAATTCACTCACCGGGTCGGCGGCCGCCTCCATCT
Organism: Microstegium vimineum; assembly: GCA_022036555.1. NCBI lineage: Eukaryota > Viridiplantae > Streptophyta > Magnoliopsida > Poales > Poaceae > Microstegium > Microstegium vimineum. The sequence continues at coordinate 40,811,161 of CM039129.1, forward strand.
CGCCGTCGCCGGAGTCGCCAGACGGACGGAGGCGCAGTAAGCGCACGCACGCGCGCGCTTCGGCGAGGCTCTGGGCCCTCTTGGCCTCCTCTGCTTGCTCCTCCTGGTCCGGCGTCCGCCACTAGCTAGCGACGCACGAGTCAGAGACGACTCCTCCGCTCCGCTCCCTCGCTCGCTCTCTGGCTGTGGTTGCCCAATTGTTTGTTGCAAGGGAGGTCGCGAGGAGGGGCGGGAAAACGAAAGGAGGCGCGGCGCGGCGCGGCGAGATTCAAGGGAAAGGCGCGCGAGGCACTCTGTCCTGTAAAGGCGCCCCCTTTTTCGGACGGACGGTGCAGCGTCTTGCAGTCTTGCTTGTTGCCTGCCTCCCTCGTCTCTCCCCCGCGCCGCTGCTCGATTACCCAACCATCAATCATCAATCAAAGGCCAAAACGCTGCGGGCTGCTGCTGCTGCTGCGCTTAATTTGAATTGGAATTGGAATCGGGGAAAGGGAAAACTGCCATCAGGTTGATGACGGACAACACTTGTGCTTTGGCGTGGGTTCACACGGACATGGGACGGGGGCAAAGACAGGTAGGAAGACGGCGACGGCGCCAGGTTGGTTGGAAGCCTCAGCCGCAGCGGTTTTTGTCGGAGATGACACGGCGTTTATTTGTTGCTGTCCTTGTCGTCATCTCCTCTTTCCACCGGCGATCGCTCACTGGCTCTGCTACGCTCCACTCCACTCACGCGGTCGACTCACGAATCACGGGTGCCCCCCCGCTCCACTGCTTCGGGGGTCGTGCGTGCACAACGGGGCAAGAAAAAGTATTCCCCCCACGTTTCAATGCAAAAAAAAAAACTCCATCAGTATGTATAAACATTCAATTATGAACACTATGATTGATTGATTAATAAGTTTATATAAAAATAGTAAAACGTGATACTATAATAGAATTACATGTTTTATGGATGGAGGGAATACTATACATAAAATTTATTTTGACGTGGATCGTTTTATATATACGTACTTCGCTTCCAAAAATAGTATTGCCGCGAGAAGGTCAAATCTCATACTTTATTGCCAATATAAATAACTACTCTGGATCGTATATGGATGTCCACTGCATAAAAGTTGTATCATTCCACATTGGACATCATATCATAAATTTTAATGAGGCCTTTAACGTACGGAGGGAGCCTGTGTTTAATCCTCCACGAGATGTCCTAGGTAAGTAAAAAAACAGAGGTACATAATTTTTTTCAAAATAATCCTGAATATATATATACTCTAATCACCATCCGCTATATATAATAATCATTGGATCTATTCTACTCCCTCTATTTCATTTCATATTTCATACTTCCTCCATCCCTCAAAAGAATCAATCCCTAAAATCTGTGTCAATTTAAAACTTTTTTAATTTTGACTAACTTTATAGGAAAAATATTATGACTTAAAATGAGTATCATGTAAAAATATGTTCTTAGATAAATCTAATGATACTAGTTTGATTGATGCCATAACTTTTAATACTTTATTCTGGTCAAAGTTTAATTTTTTTTTTACTTAGAACAAACTATTCTGTCAGGGACAGAGTGAGTAATAAGTCGTTTTGACTCTTTTTTTTACAATAAATAGCTTTTGTTACACACCTAGATATACGTTATGTCTAGATACATATTAAAAATCTATGTATCTAAAAAAACTAAAATAACTTATAATTTAGAGTGAATAAAGTTTTTTTTCTAAAAAACCCCACTTATATCATTATGAATAATACATAAAAGTAGCATCTAAAATTGCATTTAGACTACCCATCGTTGTCGTTATGAAATATAATTTCAAATAAATTTCTAAATCTACAACCAAATCATCCACATATTCTATTGTGAAAAATAATGCAAAGTAACCACTAATTTATCGAACTCTGCCATTACAAAAAAAATTAACTCTGAAACTTGCTTTTAATAATACCCACATCTGTCGATATAAAAGATCTTATGAATTAACCTCTTTAATTTGTACCTAAATCACTTATCTCAACCAAAATCTCTCTCAAAGTTCATATTTAAATACAAATATGTCCAAACTTGTAGGGCCGAGGTTTCACTGTATTCTGAGCAAATATGGTTGGTCAAATTATTAGTCAAAGGTTACAAAGTTTGACTATTGAGACTCGGTTGATCCCTGTTCGGCTAGTACTTAAGATGGCTGATTCTGGCTGATTGAATAGTGTTCCGTGAGAGTGAATAAGCAGAAACAAGCTAAAACAAGCTGGAAGCAGTTTAATTAAGCTGGATCGGAGAGAGTAATTGAAATTTTGAATGCACTAAAACTACACACGACCGATCTAGCAATCGATAGGGATTTAAGTATACAACCGTATGGTACGGCGACTCGTACTGTTAGGTGTTACTATAATTCAAAGGACTCAGTACACTTCTCGGATACACAGAAATATGTAAATGGGATGGGAATCCAATGCCCAACAACCGTAGCATACGGGTGCGGGGTCAGTGCAATTGACGGCTCCTCCTCTAACTTAACTACTCATATGCAAGGCTGTAGCTAATGAACTAAGGCTGTGTTTAGATCATGAAAAGTGGTGAAAAGTTTTTGCAAAATTATTTTGCGCCCAAAACGCAGAATGCAAAATTATTTTGCATACCTGTTTAGATTGTGAAATATTTTGTAGTATACCAAAAATTGCCTTCCCAGCCCAGCCTCCCGTACAGCCCTTTCCACTGATTGTGCCTCTTGGCTGTGTTGGGCAGGCACCAAGGTATCAGGTCAGCCATCTGTCCATTTGACAGCTTCACCTCTTGGCTTTTCAACAAATTGTGAAATCCAATTTTCGCAGCTAACAAGGATACGATGATAACACAATCCACAGATATAAACATGATGTCAGCAACATAATCAGTCATACATCAGGTAATATTTATGAAAAGAAATTGTATACACTGCATGTTTTATGTGTTACTTCTAGGAATAAGGCAAAATGCAGATGATCTGGACAATTGTCACAGCAATATAGAGGCGCTGAAGCCAGGCAGATAGTTCAATTCATTGAGCACCCAGCACAATCACAGATGCCCTTCAGAGGAGACCGCGTCGCCTTTTGTAGTCACTCACACTCAGGGTTAAAGCATGCCTCCTTCCATCGTTGTCAGTCACTTTGTACCCCATTGTAGCTTCTATCTTCTGCCTCCTTGCCATATAACCATCAAACAGGCCCTTGGCTCCACCAAATTCTTGCAGAGCAGACAACGATAAAGGAAGCTCAAATGTATGCAGCACATTTGATTTTGTTCCCAGATCCACTTGCATATTCCCAGATTTTAGCTCGCTCAGCGCATTAGCTCACCGGTCACCCTCTGTTCGATTCGATCCGTCCATCCATTCAATATCCACGGCCGGCGCGGCGGTGGTCCGAGCCGAGTCGTCCGGCCGGCCGGCGAGATGGGCAGGAAGAAGGGAAGCCTAGCCTCCATCTTCTCCACCACCTCCAGGCAGCACTCCGCCAACAAGCCCAGCACCACCGCGGACGCGCCATCCGCCGCCGCCGCTTCGACGAAGCCGCCGCCGCAGCAGCAACCCGCGGCGGCGGTGGCGGGAGGCTGCGGCCGCCGCCGCGCGGGGCCGCAGTGCCGGGCGACGAGATGTACAAGACCGTCAACTCCGTCTACTTCGACGCCGCTGATGATGGCCCACTGCTCCTACTTCTTGTAAAGGAGGCCCGAGCGCTGCGGCGGTGGGGAGTGGAGGCGCGAGCGCGGCGGCGGACGCGGGGGACGCAGCGCTCGTCACGCGGGGGGGGGGCGCGGCTGTACGGGAGTGGATAGGGTCACGGATGGATGCAAAATATTTTGGTTTTTGATGTATTAGGTGTCAAATGCAAAATATTTTGGGGGGCTATTTTTTGCAAAATTTAATATCCCTGTTTAGTTTCATTTTACAAAAAATAGTTCAAAATGTAAAAAGATTTTGCAAAATGGAGGAACTAAACATGGCCTAATTAATCTCTGCGCATGTTATGATCAATGAGAGAGTTTCTTATTTGACACTAGGTGACATTTGTCGGTTAAACTATTCTCTGACCTGTCCTAACATGTAGTATTTTTATCGTATTCACAGATTCACTCTATCTTTGATGATGTCTGTTACAGAGCATTACCAAATGTTCACTTGTTCAACAAACTAAACTTTTTGTCTGTTAGACTGTTCTCTAACCTGTGTTCTCCTTCCCGGCCTAGATCGCGTACCTTGCAAAGTGATGCACATGCATGAATTGAAGAGCCCACAGGATGGCAGGAACTTGTGAACTTGTCAGGGTTGGAAACTTGGGGCTGTACAGTACATGTCCCCTGTCAATTGTTTCATTATTTCTAAGTGCGTATCATTAGGTATTGCTCTCAACTTGTGGAATTGTCATTTTCGCATTCTACATGTACCTGTTGATGTCATCATGTCAACAATGGAAAGATGTGTGAATTCAATTTTATTTTCTAGACTTTCGAAGCTCGAGATTGAGAGGTGTCCACAGCTCTTGCCATTTCCTCCCGTGCTTCTTTCTTCTTCTTTTTTTTAGAAAAAAAATGCTTGCATGCATCCAAGGTAAGACAACCACCTGCCATTACAAATGTTCATTAGGTCAGTCTCAATGGTGTTTCAACATAGTTTCATGGACATTAAATTTGTTGATATGACACTACATTGAAGAAGAGAGATATGATGAAACTTTCATGGGAGGAGAGATAGTGTCGGAGATCTAATTTAATGATAAACTTTCAGAAACAAATCAACAAACTAAAGGCTCATCGGCGGTCATCTAGAGAGGAACAAAAGGCCCATCCAAGGTAAATCACCGTAGGACCACGAAGCAAGGGACGCAGGGTTTTCCGAATCCCCGCCGGCCCGGGTAGGCAGACGTGCCCCGAGACCGACGCGGCTCCGTCCCGCCCGACACGGAGAACAAGGCGGTCTCCAGACCCACGGAAGACGTGAAGGACATTCGTGGTAGGGAAAAGACCTATTTGACCCCATCTAGAAGGTGACGACCGCCATTCCTTAGTTGTTGACGAAGCAAGCGCCGATAAGACCAAGGCCGTAATGTTCTGAGAGTTCGTACATCCCACGTAATCCGGGGCATAGGATAACGTCCTAGCCCCTACACGAACGAAGACATGTCGAACAGGGCCTCACGACAGGCGGGACCCACATCTCTCATGGAACGGCGGCAACTCCACACGCCTCCGGGCCCCTACAGGAACCCTTCAAACGGAGGTACGTCGAGTACATGGGGCCCACTGAGTGACGGAGTCCATTGGCCCGGGGAGAAGGAATCTGTCGTATACAAAAAGAACTATAAGAAGGTACAGCCATGTACCTTCCAACGGTACAACGAACTCCATGCCTCGACTATGCTACGGGTCCAACCGGACCCTCCCCCCCCCCTGTATCCTTCGACGATGCAACAAGGAGCTGACACGACTCCCCTCCTCCGACCAAGTACGAAGACAATAGGAATATAGTATTATAAGTGCCCAACATCCTTTATGAGGAAGGAAAGGGTTCGGTATCCTATGTAGATATCCTTCGACACATGTTTGTAACTCCCCTGCCCTCCTTGCGACTATAAAAGGAGGACAGGGGGGCGACTCAAGGGACACCGACTCTCTACTCTCAAGCTTCCAGAGAAAGAGATCACACACACACCCGAAGAACACGGCTAGTCGATAGCATACTCACTCACTACACCATCCAGAGACCTGAGGCTCATACCCCCTCTCTCGAACCAACTTGTAGCCCCCTTGCAAGCAGAGATAAGGAACACGAGCAGCTCCACACTGGACGTAGGGATTTCTTGCCCGAACCAGTATAAACCTCTTGTCTCTTTGTCTCACCATTCGGAACCCGACACGCGTACAAATTTACTCGTTGGTAGTTTCTAAACACCGACAGATAGTTTCATGAAACTACTGTGCACTGTTTCCAAAATCTAGATGCGTTGGAAACTGTGAGATAAAACTCCCACTGAGGATGGCCTTAGGCCAGTCTCAATGGGGGTGTCATTTGAGTTTCATTCGCATTAAATATGTTGCCACATAAGCACTTTTGATAACATGACAGTGTATTTAAGAAGAGAGAGAAGAAATGAGTGTCATGGGGATGACACTCTCTTGGCATGAATATCAACTCTCTATGAGTCATGGAATTAAATGCCTATGAAACTCTAGAATGAAACTCTCCACTGAGAGTGGGTGTTTCATCCGAGTTTCATTTCATTTTGTATGACATGGCAGTCTTGAAAACAACGTCATGAAACTCTCCATTGAGACTGACCTTAGTATTATGGGGGTGTCATTTGAGTTTCATTCGCATTAAATATGTTGCCACATAGACACTTTTGATGACATGACAGTGTATTTAAGAAGAGGGAGAAGAAATAAGTGTCATGAGGATGACACTCTTGGCACGAATACCAACTCTATATGAGTCTTGGAATTAAATGTCTATGAAACTATAGAATGAAACTCTCCACTGAGAGTGGGTGTTTCATCTGAGTTTCATTTCTTTTATATGACATGACAGTCTTGAAAAAACGTTGTGAAACTCTTCATTAAGACTGGCCCACAAGACCTCTGTGTATCCACACTCATAAATGCTTTCACTGTTACATGAGTGTCTCCCCGGCCACATGAGTTTCAGTATGGATGGAATGCATAAAACAGGCAGCAGACATGCATCACAATCAGCATAAATAACAAAACTAATGCCATTTAAGTTGCTTAGAAAATTTCAACACCTAACAGAAGCATTGTGGAAGAAGAAGAAGAAGAAGAAAGAAGAAGAAGAAAGAGACGACAAAAAAAAGGAGAGAAAATTTGTTCTGTTTTTCGACACATGTTTGTTAAGGGAGGTTCAGTCTTGGAATTGGAGATCGGCGTGCCAAGAGAGGCGACAGGCTGACAACGAAACCGCGAGAGGCGGGAGCAGCGGCGGAGGGTGCCGCCGACGGCGAGCGTGTGCGGCGGAGAGGAAGGAACTGGACGCCGGGCAGGGCGCGGGTCCCGGCGAGGAGGAGCTGGCGACAGGGAAGGAAAGGATGTCGCTGCTTGGAGTGATTCGATGGGCCGGCTTCCTGGGCTGTGCAGCCCACTTAATTAGTAGCGTAGTATCCTGTTATTTTCTTTTTATTACTATATTCCCTGTATTTCAGACTTCAAAATATATTATATAGGTCAATTTTATCTTAAGTTATATTGTACTACTTTTCTATGTAGCTTTGATCGACTTTAATTTCAAATTATAGGTCAACATCAAATTAGTAGTACGTACGTTTTTTTATTTACATGTACACGTGCTATACATATTGTAGTCCCTACTTTGAATGGAATAGACAAATTAGGCCTTAATAAACTTCTATGAATGCTCAATGTCATCCTCCGGTTTTTAAACTGACCAATTGAAATGTTAGAAATTATATAGGCTAGTTGCCCTAAAACCATATACAGAAATTGTAATAAACCTCTCTGCACACTTATCTATGTTTCCTAATGGATTTTATTGTTTAAGGCAACGAGGATGAAACATAAATTAATACCATATTACTACCTGATATGAAGATAGAGATTCTTCTCCTTATATATGCATATCAACCTCTCGTGGAAAAGATGCACCATAATAACTACTACTCCCTCCGTCTTATAATGCTTGGCGTTCTAGCAGTTGGAGCATGTACCAAGGCATCAAACAAATGACCCTATTACCCCTACTCTTTCTGTGAATGGCCGTATAGAGAGGTTGGACGATGAGCCGATGGAGAGTGAGTGGGGTGCCAGACTAGGCTGTTTTATGACCCATACTAGGCTGTTGTGCACGCACTAAACTGCCAAACGCTAAAACATCTTTTTTTTTCTAAATTTTGAATTCTAGAACGTCTTTTAATTTAGGACGGAGGAAGTATATGGTAAGCTCATATATTTACAAATCCCTGAATTGGTTCCATTTTTTATATCTTGTCTCTATTGCGGCAGAGTATGTGTTTTTAACATGCGCCACCTAATTTAAAAAAAAAAACATGCGCCACCTTGAAGCCAATACAAGCGGTGTTGCTTTGACCATTCTTTTTGTCAACATAAAAGTTATCAACAACATCGCTCCTCCTGGCCCTGGCGACGTCATCCATAGACAAAAGTTAATAAACACCATAAAAATGGTATTATTACAAAAGGTAATTAAAATCACAACTTCCATGGAAATTGTTTGATATATATACGTCTTTTAAGTGTTGTTGCTGCCTACATGGATCGAACGTACCATGAATCTGCTGATCCAAAAATCGAAATTCAATTAGTTTTCGATCAACTCACCACCGCTTGTCTAGTCCAGCATCTCCTTTGTAATGAGAGCCTAGCAGGGGCTTATCCTCTTTCTTTCTTCATTATCTCTTCCCTCCTCATTTCTCTGCTTTCCTACCTTTCTCATAAAAAAAATGGATGAAGGGCTCCATTGCTTTGTGGGGCAGCTGGATGACTGGATGTGTCCCTGGTGTCTTTCCACATAATTCTCCCAAGTGTATCAAATATGGTCTAGTAAATTGATTATAGTGAAAAGCTGCAGAAATTTGTCGTTTGCCTGGTTACTCTTTTGCTCCTTTTCCTGTCCCTGGTACACAGACCTTTTCTCACAGACTTGTGTTGAGTGGTGAGGTCTTATTTACATTTACCTGCAATGTTAATGTGATGGCATCTCGAACAATGCACTTGTATAAGTGTAATGGCCATGTCTCTGTATTACTCACTAAATTTAATGATTGAAAAAATAGCATCTCGATTAATGCCGAGTAGCACAATGCACCACCACAAGATATGCCTTTGAATTTATGACCGTACCATAGTCCAATGCCTTCCGTAGTACGGTAGCAGAATAATCCTCGTCCTTTTCCTCACATGGCATGCTTCTCTTCTTCATCCATACGAGAAACCATAATAGGTGTTAAACCATGACCTAGAACAGCCATAATCATTCCTATGAAGCACCAATAAATGTCTTTCGTATCCAGCTTGATGTTGAGCCGTTGAGGAATAGAACAAGTGAGCAACAATGATAGCAGATTAGCAATAGCAACAGTTTTTGAGCTGACAGGACACCAAAGTTTCAAAGTTTGCAGCAGATACCAGT
>CM039129.1:40820427-40899352 GCA_022036555.1 Microstegium vimineum
GCTATGTTTTTTTTCCCCTGTTGCGGCTTTGGCTTGTGCGGTGTTGGAACAAGAGGCAGAGTGATAGCATACCTTGTACATAGCACGCTAAAATAAATATACTTGTCCATGCTTGATAGGATATACAATTTCACCGTCACCTGACTATATGATTATGCTTGCAAAAGTAATGCCAGTCTCTCGTGAGTCCTCTCTCTCTCTCTCTGGTGCCAAAAATTTCATAACAATCTAGGAATTTGATAGCCTTTTGTTTCATTTCTTTCTCCACCTTGTTTTCTCCCTTTTTCTTTGCATTGCATGTGGGTCCATGCATATATGCGGCTGTTTTCTCTCCCTCCAAACATCTTTTTTCTCTTTTTATTTTTCTAAACAAAAATAGAAAACACAGGTGTCCACATGGACACCAAACACAAAAGGACAAGATGACACCAAGCACAAAAGAACACAAAATGGAAATAGATAGTTCCTCTATTGCCTTTGGTCGTTGCAGTTTGGTACCAAACAGTTGAGAAGTGTTGGATCAAACATAGCAATGGCGTATGGATGGAGGAGATGAACCACCAGAGCTAATCAACGGTCCAAAAGGGTACAAAACTTGTCGTCACATACATATGCAAATGGAGCGTGCCATTATGCCAATGTCCTGACACTAATCTTTTTTGTTTGAAGCCTGCAAGAGAACATTCCAAGAGTACTCTCTCTCTCTCTCTGCACCTCCAATGCAATTTACCATGTTCAGGGGGGTGATTGTGCAAAGTGAGATCACTGGGTCACATGCCATCCACATGCCTAATTATTGGGGCAGGTGCTAGCAAAATTATAGGCCTCCATGGTAAAGATAAAAGAAATATTTTTCTGGGGGCAAAAGATAAAAGAATATCATCCATCCATCCAAGTTGACCTATGATGCTATATGAGATGTGAGATTCTACCAGGCCAAGAAGCGTCTGCATGACCCCAACCAAGATTTGTTTTGGCATATCCTTCAAGCAAAGCCACATGGCATTTGTTTTACCTTTCATCTTTTCTTTCTCCCTCCTTTGTTCTTTTGTTTTTTTTTCTTTGCATATTTGATTCATTCTTCGTAGTACAATTGACCACATTTAATTTTGTTTTACAGATCACAACTCAGCAATGGCTGACGAAATTTTGCCTTCAGCTTAGCAGACAGCAGAGGCACATATGGCAAAAGAAAATGGTTTTTCCTCTCAATGATTCCATGCATATGGCATGGCACAAGGGTAGCATGCAAACGCGGGTACTACTGGATTTCAAAACCTTTAATTTAAACGTGAATCTGGATTTTGCATGGTTTTTTGTACATTATCTGCAGGGGCAAGACTAGTTCAACAAACCAGTATATATATATATATATATGTGTGTGTGTGTGTGTGTGTACTTGAAGATTTCTATCTTGACTTGGCGCTGCTTGTTTTCAATTGTCATTCTATAATCCATCCATAATCTGCAACAATGAGAAAGTCAGATGAAGTACTCACATTGAACTCCTCCCAACACTTGCATTTTTTTTTCCTTGGACTGACTTGGTGCTTGCAGTTACTTACACAACAACCCTGCAAACCTCACTATCAGTCACATTCCCTGCTAGTTTTCTAATCCTTATGCATACTGTATACAACGCAAAACTTCCCATTCTTTTCACAAAATCACAAGAATGATAATCCAGAAACATCAACCTCATAATCACACATCACGTTTTCGATGACAAAAGCAAGAATATTGCAACAAGTTGGGCGTTGGCAAATCAACCCATCATATTTTGGGAAAAAACAGGAGCACCACTGCAAATTGGTGGACAAACAAACCAAACGACCGGGTTGGAATGGATGGACAGCGATGGGTGAGGTAGATGAACAAGAGAGAACCACTTCACAAGCAGCCAGGAGCAGCCTGGGACTTGCCATGCAGCCATGCTACCTGCTCTGTCTCACCACCAGTTTCCTGCAATTTCTGGAGGTAGTCAAGGAGTTGGCACAAGATCGCATACAAGTATAGCTTTTGTCCCAAAAAAAAAAAAGAAGAGAAAAACAACAGAGAAGAAAGATGCAGATGCACAACATGAGACGGCATCTCATGACCCCGACATTCCTTTCCAGCGACCCTGTGCTGCAATCCTTACATATCACGTCTCATGATTCCCAGATTTTTTAATTTTTAAAAAGAGTAATAGCTCTAGTGATTTTCTTCCACATGCTACGAATGATTAAATGAATTAGTCGAGCACGGACTTCGAAAATGCTATGAATGGATCATCAGCAAATCAAACTTTGCATCATAGCATGACTAACCAAAAGAGAAAAACAGAATTACCCCTATGAAGAACAGAAGACTACCTGCCATGGTAACTGGTAGAGCAAGCAGTTCAGCTACAAGGTTGCATTAAGTGGTCATTTTCAGTTTTTTGCTGTGAGCTGTCTTGTTCATCACTTCAAATATGTTTTCTAGGTTTACTAAAAAGAATGGGAAAATCATTATGGGCTTCATCTTTCCATAGAATCTAGTATCGAGATGGATTCAGCAGAGGTAAGCAAGCAAGAAAGAAAACAGTAATTAAACAAAACTGGACCACATCACCAATAATGAAGCACACAAGGTAGCGTGTGGACGGCAGAATAATTTTGGACGCCAAAAAGCCTCCACTTTAAATCACAATCATCACCCAACTCAGCCACAAAACTAGTGGCCAAATACATGCCACAATTTTCTAAAAGCAAACTGCCACAGAGCTCTTGTCTACTATCTAGAGCTTCCTTGGGCAGTTGGACCATCTATCTGCAGTTTGGCTCTGGCAAACATATACTTAACTTATGAGCCATAGTACAATGTCAGCATAAGTCGGCTTATCAGTCTGCTCAAACCGATAAGCTCCGCAAAGGAGCAATTGTATGCGTTGTTCGCTTTCTGCCGAAGCCAGCCAAACTGATCTCATTTTTCAACTGGGAAGGTCCTGACAAAACAAGGGTAAAAAAGAGGAAGATTAAATAGTGCAAACACAAGGTTTACTTCTTTTTTTTTACTGTAACACAAGAAGGTTTACCATACACGCAAAAGCAACAGAGCAGCATAAAACAATCAACCAAATTTTACATGAGGAATAAATAAATGTTTAGGAGGCAAGACAGAATGAACGACAGAGGATTTAGGTCCCCTGAATGGTTGTTAATGTTGCCTCTATAAGTGTAATTTGCTGATTCCATAAAACTTTTTTTTAACATATGAATTATGTATAATTCCATAAAACTTCTCTTTTTTTAACATATGAATTATGTATAATGCCACGATGATAGCGTGACTGTTTCAGGACAACTTGACATCAGTGCAAACCTGGACAGTAAAAACACGATTTCTTATGAACTTTGTCCACACGATTTCCGACCAAAAAATCTCTAATGATACTGGTACGAAAGCTTGTCGTGTCTAAATTATGCTTTGGTCACAATCAAGTAAACTGATTCTTGAGCGAAATTCTAATGGAGAAGTTAGCCACAAGAGTGAAAGTCAACAACATTGAGGACTGAGGAGTTAATGCAGGACTGAGTAAGCAGTGTTTTAGAGATCTCAGACCAAAATAAGCAAACGCATTATTTTTCAAAAGTACAGTGACCGGTTCATAGCAAGGAAATGCACTGTGTCCAATTGAAGCTAAAAAAATGTAATCGATAAAAAGCAATTCATGAAAATCTCCAACCAAAGCATGCTATATCATTACAAAGATACCAAGAATGTAAAGCTAAGTCGTTTGTTTAAGCTGATTTCTTTGCGAGTGTAAGAAACTGATTTCCAGTTCTAATGCAAGTGTGGCAAAATTTTGCTGGTAGAAGCAGTATAAGTAATTTGCGTTCAGAAAATTGATTCAAGATACAAGAGAAGAAAGGTGAGCAGTTAAAATAACCAAGTCAAATGGCATTATTCTTACCTAAAGTTGTAAGGAAACAAAGCATGTCCAAATGATTACACTAACATCTGTGCTTTATTGTTCATCTTCGATATCCCATTACAAAGCGTTTGATGTCTGCAAAGTCTAAAACTGCTTTGACATTGTGAAAAGAAGAACTCCACTTTGTGCTTATCAAATCAACAAGGAACTCCGACTGCTTGTCGCCATTTGTCTGTCAAAATAGATGCAGAGGTATTTGAATGTCACATCCCTCTGGAACAATAATTTCAGTATAAGATTTGCAAAACAACAATAACAAACTGTACGAAGGGAGTCCAGGCTATGTAGGATGACTGGGTGAGGATAATCATTAAGGTATAAAACAACAGTTTTTCATGTTTCATAGGATGATATACTTCCATAGGAGTTTCGGGCATTGTAATAAATTCAGACGTTGCTTTACTTAAATGGTCAACTGAAGGGTGATACAAATTGAAGAAAATTTGAGTTCCTATAAGAAAATCATGCTGAACTCATCCATTCACATTGGCAGTTAGTGTAGCAGGCTTTGAAAAATTGTGACAAAGGATATTACCTCAAAAATAAAGAACCCCCCAGGTTTCAGAACTGAGGATAACCCTTCACAGAGATGGAGCAGATGCTCAAGGCCATCCTTGCCACCATCAAGCGCCAACTTTGGTTCATGCCAACCAACCTCAGGTTGCAGACCAGGTAGGTCATCGGTTGGTATGTACGGAGGGTTACTAATCACACCCATAAGTTTCCCTTTCAAATCTTCCAGAGGTTCAAACCACGAGCCATGCCTTATTTCAACTTTATCCTGATTCCAACACGGACAAACTGTATTAATCATGACTTTCAGTGTACTTCAGCACGGTGTAATAAATTGAACCGTGCAGAAAAAATACAAATCCAAGCTCGTTGATACTCATCTTTTTACTTCAGACACTATTATTGACTCTAACTAGGGTGTGTAGCTCCCAGACTATTAAGGTTGATGTAAGACAGGATATTAGAAAGTGAAAGATATAGAATGGGGTGAAACACAAGTGTGTAGTTTTAATTCTATATACCAGTTTAACACAACAAATGAACACACAATACTATCAGAAAATTCACATTTATGCTCACGTCTACCTTTGAGGTGGATGTGAGCATCTTTGGGCATACTTTCAGCATCCATTTGAGCAGCTGAGCATCTTTGAGCATCCAACTTAAAGGCTAAAAGGAACGCATGTTTTCCTCAATGAAAGCCGCACCAAAAGCTGAACGAGGCTACTATAGTTGTATCATAATACACTGTCCTAGTAGCTTGAAATTCCCGTAACTTTTATCTAAATTGACAACTCAAACCCTTATTTTTTTTCAATCAGTTTGTTCTACATTTTCAAGCAAATCACCCACCTATGCTAACTATCCACATTTCAGAGTCATAACCAGCAAAACAGCACTGAGCACTCTACATGTTAACATAGCTCTGGACACTTGCTGTCACTAATGAAGAGATGATAAGTGATAACCATAAGAACGTTAAATTATCTCGGTAAACTAAACTCACAGTTACACACTCAATCTGATCAATCAGTGAAAAAAAAAAAGTAGAACTAAAAAAAAAACGCAAGCAGCTCACCTGCACACCGTACCTCTGGACATTGAGTCTGGCGACGCCCACAGCCACCTCGCTGACATCCGTAGCGAACACCTTCCCATTAGCGCCAAGCTCCCTGGCGACAGCCACAGCGATGGCGCCGCTCCCGGTACCAAGGTCGGCCCACCACCCGTCATCGAATCCCTCGACGGCGCGCACAATATCAACGACGGCCTCCGTCTCGGGGCGCGGGACGAGGACGCCCTCGGCGACGGCGACAACCAGGTCCCGCCAGTGCTCGTTCCCGACCACGTACTGGAACGGCACGCGGTCACGGACGTGGCAAAGCCACAGAGCCTCTAGGTCCTCCAGCGGCGCGCGGAGGAGCGCCGCGCCGTCGGAGGAGGAGGTGGAGGTGGTGGCGTCGGCGAGGAACCAGCGGAGGTGGCGGTGGAGGTGTGGCGCGGTGGGTGGGATGAGCGCGGTCGCGCGAAGGCGGAACGCGGCGAGGGTGGTGGGTTGGACGGTGTGGGACGGTGCGCGGAGGAAGAGTGGGGTCGGGTTTGTGTCTGGGGTAGGCGTGGGGTTGGGAAGGGGAGTCGGCGGCGTGAGTGGGGAGGTGGAGGTGGAGGCGGAGGCAGAGGAGAGGGATTTGGGGAGGAGGAGACGGTGGAGGCTGCGCGGTTTCGAGCGGAGGAAGGCGGAGGAGGAGAGGGGGCGGGAGGAGAGGGCGAGCATCGCCATGGCGGAAGTGCGGGGCCGTCGGGGTTGGGTTGCGGGTGAGGACGGGGACGGACGGATGGTAGTGGGCTAGCTGGGCCGAAGTGCAAGCCATTCGGCCCATTAATGTTACCATTTGGGCCGGTCCAAGCGGGGGTGCGGCGTATATAGACGGACGACAGAGGCCCGACACGCCGCAGGCAGGCAGGTAAGGCAGGGTCGCTGACTGATCAGAGAAAGCATGACGTCGACGATGAAGAGAAGGAGCAGCAATGGAGCCGTCATCGACCGGTCACCGGCAGAGGACGGCCAGCAGAGTTTAAAAACGCCAACGGAGCAGCGGCGGCGCAGCGATGCAGAGACGACGACAGGTAGCAGAGCAGCAGACGAAGGCGATGCCGCCCTGCCGCTACCACTGTTTCTCTGCGGCGGCGTAACCTGTCGCCGTCTCCATTGGTCAGTGTACTAGCTCGCCGGCGTAGACTTGACATGCCTGGCTGGAATCCGTCCAGTTCGTCGGACCAGATTTGCTGTTAACTACTGCCTGCTCGTCCTTGATCGAGTACTCGCAGTTGTAGGTTGCATGATTTTTTTAATTTTTTAATAGATATTTTAAAATAACTTTATTAAAAAAAATACAAATCTAACTTTTTTTTGTCGCGTTACACAACAAAAACTGCCATGACAGACAGCATTTCCGACAAAAACTGGCACGTTAGACAGCGTTTCCGACGTAAAAAACTTGTCGCGCGCATTGGGGGTGACAATATACGGAGTACTGTTTCACGTGGCAAGAATTTCCACGTCCATGTTATTTGGTCATGCTACTTAGCAAGCTGGCACGACTAAAAGGGTTAGATTTGAAAAGGAATTAATAAAATTATTTTTATTTTATTTTAAAAAAAAGGATAAAAAATATATTAAAAAAATCGCAGGTTGTAGCTTGCACACACTGGTCACACAAACACACAATTGATAATAGTAGTAGTACTAAGGGTTCTTCAGTCTCAACACACAAACAGCAGCGACACTACCATCTGCTGCAACTCTCGATCCACAGTAGTACACTCAGATCATAACAGGAACAGCAAACATCTCTCATCGTCTCGAGTCGTTCGTTGTAGCACACAGGCGCAACGTACAGAAAAGCAACTAATAATCATACGTAGTAGTAGTATAAAGGCAGCATCCGATCTGGCGCTGCCGATGCCAAGCGAGCCTGCTGTGAACCTCAGGAGCGATCAGATGAAGGTCCAGTTGACGAGCATGAGTGCGAGGCACTGCGGGGCGCCGTCATCGCCCACCACCTTCCACGCCACCGCCTGCTCGTACGACGCCTGCCGCCCCATGCTCGACCTGCACACGCCGCGGGGGAGGTACGCCACGCCCTGCTCAGATCACAAAGATTAATTAGGAGAGGCAAGCAGGTCAGCCGAGCCGGGGAGGTTTCAGATCGACTTGCAATGTCGTCGTCTACTTGGGCGCCATGTGCGTGCGTGCACGGAAGCAGAGTAGTAATAGATACCGGTAACATACCTGCTGCATGATCTTGGGGAGCTGCGCGAACAGGGCCTTCTGGCCGTCGTCGTCGAGGACCACCTCCAGTGGTAGGTCCTGGATGTTCACCACAGACGTCTCCAGGATGTCGAAACCAGCGCTGTTGGCGAACTTGAGCGTGAACGCAGGCTGCGAGTTCGGTCACAGTGCCCAGTTTCAGGTCATGGCGTAAGATGCAATATTATTAGGAAGTGGGATCACGAGGGACGACGACAGCATGAGATGATGCGTGGCGGCACAGACTCACCTTCAGAGAGCAGCAGAGTATCGCGTCGCTGTGCTTCCAGAATGGCATCAGTGGAGAGTCCGCGCCTTCAGTGTCCGACCAGCGGATCTCCGTTCCAGTGTGCGCCCTGGAGTTTTTGAAATTGTTAGGAACTCCGTAACAACTTGTTTGCACACAATTCCTTCCAGGGTCATTCTATGGATGAAGATAGTATGAACAATGCTAGGGAAATGCTGGATGAAGAGAGGATTAACGGTTCCAGGGTAATGCTGGATGAAGAGAGCATTAACAATTTCATGGACCATGGTAATGCTGGACGAAGAGAGCATTAACAATACATCATGTTGCTAGTGTCAATCCATGTAAGCTGTACCTGTAGCTCCTGCCAATCCACGTAGCTAGCGCAAGTGCCTCAGGAGAGCCCGGCGGGTGCTTCAGCTCAATATGCGAGCCAAGGCGGGAAGGAGCGATCGCCATGGCCACCCTCTGCACGGACGCCATCACCCCCCTGACATACTGCCTGGCCATCGCTGCCACGCTTTCGCGAAGGTGATTCTCGAACGAGAACTGGAAGGCGATGGTCAGGACCGATCTCGTGGTGCACGTCCCTGTGCCGTCACTTAAAGCACGTAGACCTCCACCTGATCCAACCTCCAGTGCGGATGCGAGGTCAAGCGTACGTGTGGCAGATGGCACATCCTGCAATTTGAGTGTGTAATGTATGTATTGTGTTAAACAGTGTGGTGGCAAGGACAAGATGTGTGACACCAGGAGTGATATATGGATCCGATATACTCACCGCCTTATCATCAAGCGGTATCACACGGAAACCTGAGGGCAGCAACGGTGCATCGTCAGCAAAAGATTCATCGATAGGAGCAAAGACAAGCTGTGCACATGCTCCGGGTGCATTCTCATCAACACCACTGCATAACTGCAATAGCAGATAATGTCACGCAATCATAAGGTTGTGAGGAAAGCTTGGACCAGGAAGCAAGAAACAAATTTGAAAGCCTTCATACCTGCAGAAGAAACATATCCCGAGCCATAAGCACCTCCTCATGGCTAAAACCATGTCCTTCAAGCCTAATAACCTCCAAGCACTGAATTTTTTTTTTTTAAAAAAAAAGTAAGTTAGATGGAACTTATATTGGACATTAACAAGAAGACAGATGAAAGGAACCATAATCAATAGATTACCTCTTCATGTTCCAAGGTGCGTGCAAGGGGCAGTATAACCTGGTTGCCCATAAACCCACCAGCTCTTAAACCTGGAACAGCATATGAGTTGGCCCTCAAAGAGGCAGCAGAATAAGCATCAACACCAGGATCAGCCCATTCAGAGCGATGCTCCCTCAAAAATCGCACAAGTAGACCAGGCGGGACATTCTACAATATCAAAAGTACATTGGGGTAAGGTTAATTATACCAAAAATAATAATTTTATGCAAGGAAAACTACCATGAAGATTGTTCATTTAGTATTGTATCAACCTACAAGCAACTAAATGGTCTATAAGGTTACATAGCACGGAACAGAATTGAGTCCATGTACAAACCTGCAGTAGCATTGATGCTTTTGCGCACATGATGCCACCACCCCCCATAACAGAAAAGAATGGGGAAGGGCTGACATGAGATCCAATAAGTTTGTTTGGAGATGAGTTGATTGTAATTGTAATATCCTCAGGACCATCACTGCTCAACAAAGAAGACCAGCCATCATCTGGAAAGCCGCTCACAGCATCATTGAAGCCTCTGCAAATTAGAGTTTAGATTTCAGACCAGCGGTAACCAAGAAATGGAATGCTAAAAGACACTCTTGCAGATGCTTATAAGAGGTCAACATGCTATTCCATCTTTTACACACCTGCTGAGCCTTTGACTGAAAGTTCTAAGAACAGCCGGCTGTCGCCCAGCACCATAGGGCGTTTCACCACTTGATTCATGTGCAATTTGCCTAATGTGTCGCAGCGCCTATACAGAAACCAGTAGTGTCACTGGGGCATCAGTAAAATTACAGGATTCAAGAGTACCACCAAACCCCAACAGCTGCTTAGCCTGAAATTCAGCAGTGACACATACCGCAGCTGTCATCTTCTGGGCCAGTATCTTAGGAGATTCATAGAGTGGTCGAAGAACCTCAGGCACACTAGAAGCCTGTATTAGAACAAAAGATAATTTAGGGACATATCTGCTAAAAATTCAAAAATGAGTAGATGCATATCTTAATAAACTAGCCAAGTGCACATTCATTAGAGTATGAAAGACCCACTGCTACTTACATTCAGATCAACATGATCTACAATGTAAATCATGGAACCTCCACCATCACAAGGTCGAATCAGATAACCACTAGGAAGCACCTCAGCTCTGATAAAATTTGGAGTGTTAGGTCCAGAAGGACCTCCAGTGGACTGAGTCAATGACCTTTCACAGATCTACAGAAGCCAGAACCACGCATTAATACCAGTACAGCATTATGCAGCAAATATAACGATTATGCAAAAGTGGCAGCAAAGCATCTAATTTTACAACAGCTTTCGCACTAAAGTGAAAAAGGCAGGTAAAAATTGACAGCAGGGATGTTCAACAAGATTAAGCTTGGTTGGAACATGACAATGAGACCAACAATATGCATTAGGTCAATCAGGTTATTAAGGCATACCACAAGACTGCCGTCATCAAGACCACTAGTGTATCGGAGAGTCCAAAAGTCGCGCGGTTCCGCCAGAGTTGTCAGGGCATAAGTCTACAGATTAAAACAGAAATTATGACTATCAATAAAAGCATAGTTACAGTACTGGTACATAATCAAGCACGTAAAAAGACTGAACCTTATGTGCAGACATATACCTGCATATAGATCAGCTCAATCGTTCCACCGTTACCCGTAGGGATAACATGGAGGATATCAACATGCCGACAATCACGATACCACGACGAGCGATCCTTAAGGATCTCAGCAACCTAAATGGAAATTAATTAAATGTCTCACAGCTGCAGAGGCCAAAAGAAAACACAAGACCAATAAGAATCAACATACCTTTGTGGGCTCAAGGCTCACAAGGCCGCAAGCTCGTGCTGCTACGCCAACGCAGTTGTGCGAAACAGCGATGATTCCAACGGAATCCGGACCAGGCTGTAATCAGTATCACAATTGAAATGGTCAGAGATATCAACATCAGGTGCGTCACAATATTACAGTGTATACAAGTACACTATCTAAAAAAACAAGTGCATTACCTTCATCCCAACCATTTGCACCCAGTTGACAGCAGTTCCAGTCGCCTTGGACATGAACTCTGCCAACATCTCCTCAGCAATAGCGAGTAGACTGGACAAATGGAAAATTAGCATTAGAGCAAGCATAGAGTTTGAACAAGAATGCAATCAGGTTTCAGACTTACCCTGCTGGGTTGTTCGCATCCCTTTGTGGAGGATGCAGAACTGCTGGGTTTTGCTGATTGTTGTGCTGACCACTTGTCACCACAGACTCACAGCTTGTGTCGGTGGTGGCTACAGAAGGCTGCAAGTTTACAAGGAAATATTACAGCAAGCAAAACAAGATAATAAGCAGGGGAAAAAAACAAGTATAATAGGCATGAAAACAATACTGTGACAGAATGAGTCAAAATGCAGCAAGCCATGCATCATGAAAACAAGCCATTTTTAGGTCAAGCCCATGTACTACAGTTGAAAAGAGAAAAGGAGCTCACACTGTGCAGCCGATTCTTCATATACCCGTTGTCAAAGACGAGACGGGACACCTGCTTCTGCAGCCGGTCATTCTCCTCCATCAACAGCTTATTCATCGCACTCAGCTTCCGGTTCACGGTTTGTAGACGAGAAGACTCCTTGCGCTGCTTCTCCCGGCATCTACCAAAGACAATAGAAACACGATTGATTTAGTGGCAGGCACACCTAACAAACAGTGGCTTCCATCCAATACACGGGATTCCCTTGTAGTTCTTGATTGGCATAAACCGGGAATGAAGAGAAAGAAGGCACCCATTTATACAGGAATGTATGGAAAAGGTGAAGCAAAAGAGACAAAATGGATACTATGCTTAGAACCAATATATGTGAATCATTGCCTAATTGAAAGCGATGTTGTCTGTGTTTGTGACTGCATCTACCAAGTCTAGTCAAAATTAGCACTTCCTGAGCCCAGGGTAAATGATTCTTGGCTCCTTTTACCCTTCACCAAAGCTTTTTGCTTAAAAGGTGTCGTTATTCTCATTCTTGATTCTTCCCTCCACAGTGAGGCGCCACCAAGAACAAAACTAACTGTTACCCAACTTTTAATCCGCTGGAAAAGAAGGCAAAGTGACATAGCCTACGAACGAGGTGATGTTCAGAGGGGCCTGCCCTGAAGGACAGCGAATGCCACCACCACCACCACCACTGAAGTGGAAAAGACGGGGCTCAACTCAGAATGCTGTTGGATCAGTCAACAAGGAAACACAGGACAAACAAGAACTTGAGGACTTTGTGGTGCCGATCAACTGTCACTTGTTTCTATTCTCCAATCTCATGTTCCCAAATTCAAGATTGATGTAGTAGTACTACGCTTATACAGAGATAACCTCTATCTGAATGATTAACTAGCAACTTCATGACTAATAGACTTGTTGGCATACATGGGATAGGTTGACACCTCGCATTCACGCTTGTGCTGCTAAGCAACAGGGTGAATCCTAACAAACAAATGCAAGCAGTGGAAACAAGAAACTCCCTGGTAGCAAGTCATTGTCACCACGAACAGCATGACATACATTTGCAAGAACACACAAAGAAGCCAAGTAATTTCCCCTATAATAATAATAAATCTGACAAAGACGGTTGCTTTAGTGCCCTACCTAACCCACAATGGCAAAAAGCATGTGATACGGAGACAGACTGGAGATACAGGAACTCATATCATTGTGCAGAGCTTCTCAAAATCTTTTTTTACTTAAAAGAATCGAGGAAATGGGGGGAGCGGAGCGCAGGTTCAAGCAAACTGAGGACAAGGTGTTCGTGTTTCGTTTTCAGAAAAAAAAAATCTCTGAAGAATAGAATACACCCACAGATTTTCGTTTTCCCCACCAAACATGGCTTCATTGCCACTGCACATAACACCCAAGATCACTATAAATCAACCCCAAAATGATAAATAAAACGGCTAATAAACTTGAAAGGAGAGAAAGGGGGAAAACAAGTAACGGACGCCCGTTGCGCGAATCAAGCGAAGAAACGGACCAAAATCACACGAAACCAACCAAATCTCTCACACCAGACCTGCATAAAACTGCTCCTATCTACTTTTTCACTCGGCACGCCTCGCTTCTAGCACGGACGCACGCCAAGATCACGCAATGTGTTGAGAAGCAAGAGGAGAGCAAAACCAGGAGGGGAAGCTCGCAGATCGAGAGGGGGAAGTGACGGAGACTGACCTGCGGTTCTGGAACCAGACCTTGATCTGCTTGGGCTCGATGTTGCTGAGGATGGGGCAGTCCCGGATGACCTGCTGCCGGCGGAGCGAGCTAGGCTTGGGGCACTCGCTGTAGACGCGCTCCAGCGCCTCCACCTGCTCCGGCGTGTACCGCACGTACTTGCCCGCGTCCACCTGTGGCGCGGCCGCGCCCGGGGACAGCCTCCTCTCCCTGCTCGCCACCATCGCCATCGATCGTTCGTTGCCGGCGGGACCGACCACCGCCTAGTAGTGCTGGAGAGGAGAGGAGGCGGAGCTGCCTGCGCCTCCCGTGCGCGCTGCTGCCATGGGGATGGTGGGTGTGCTCGCGTGGGGTGGTGAGTGGAGTGGAGTGAAGGGGAGGAACAGCAAAGCTCTGTCTGGGCTTTGTTTAATAGCAGGACAGTACTGCTGCTCTGCACCTGCTGCAACGAGTGTTTTTTTTTTCGGTTTTTGGTCACATGCAAGAGAAGAGTGCGCGCGCTCTCTCTCTCTCTCCTTTAGTTTTTTTTTCCAAGGTTTTAAATGATTGCTGCCCCAAGTGTTTTTTTCAAATTCTTTTCATTTTCTGATTTCATTGTTCCTGACATGGAGTTTTCTTTTTCTTTTTTGACCTTTTATTGAAACATGTGATATCTTTCTGAATTTCTTGGGGCGTTCGGACAGAAAAAATATGTTTTTTTTTTCTTTTCACATTGAGATCCTTATGCCACAAACTGGGCAATAAAAACCGAGCACAATCCCCCTTTTGAAACATACATCATGTTCGGTTCAATCTTTTCGGCGGCCGGTAAGTCGGCTCATGTTATTTTTAGCTATTTTATTGTGACATGACTGATAAACCAAACGAACAAGACGATGAAATGCTACAAATTTATTCCCATTTTGATATGAGAAAATTCCACTGTAAAATCCACATAGAGTCGTTTGAAATAGGCAGCAAATTGATAGCCAATTCCTAAACCCAAACTTCTATTAACCAAAAAAAAACTGACAAAAACATATTTTTACCATTTTGGATTGGTATGATGCATGAAAGCAAGATTGGGATGAACTCCTCCCACAAAATTTGAACTATACTAGCCACCCCGAACCCGAAGTGTTGATTCAAAGCTTGAGCATATACTGTCCGGAACAGAAAGGTTTGGTAGAGTTCACAGGATGAGTGGCAGCTTTAAACAGCATATAAAGCCCCTGTCAAAGCGAGATTCTTTTGGCGCCAACTATTTTTACATACAGTACGCTTTTTAGAAGTCTGTGTGAGCATTTCTCTTCTCTCTGGGACTGGGAGCATGCCAGCATATTCTTTTGAAGATTTCGGCTCTTTCCATGACAAAAAATACGCGTACTAGTATGCTGCACGTACTAGTACATACGAGTACACATACAGTACGGCAGTGCCTCAACCTGATGGGTTGGATGTCAGCTCAAATCAGTCAAGGTGCCTCCCTCATAACCTGATGGGTGATAGGCTAGCTACTCTATTTTTCCGGCCATGTCTCCGGCTGAAAAATGGAAAACCGGTATAGCATGAGGTTCTGCAGCTTTCAAATCAGCCTCAATACAATGGTAGTAGGGGTTACTGTATACTACTGTTCGGTCGATAGTTTCTATTGTTGATAGATCTTGTTTTTCTGAGAAAAAAAGAAAAATATTATACCATAATAATTAGTAAATTAGTCCAATAAATTCTAGAAATAACAAATACTACTATAACTCTTGACATATTTTTTTTGTGTGAGCTGACGAGCTGCCGTTCCGGGCCTGTTTGAAACACGGGATTTTTTCCCGACGAAAATGAACTGATTCATGTTCCTGAGTTAAAAGAGCCCTCATATTCCACTGTAAAGAATGGAGATAGAGGGATGGTTGGCATTGGCGATGCAGGGAGTTAGGAGTAATGAAATGAAATGGGATGCAGCAGTTCCTTTCGTCCTGTCCATCTAGCCACAGTAAAAGCTTTCACAGCCCAATGCAGCCCGTAGCTGCCCGTAAAACTGTTGCCGCCTCTGTCTGTCTCATCTCTCATGCCCCATCCAATCCAAACAGTGAAGGAAATAAATAAATAAACAAACAAGCGTGCCTAGCTTTAAGAGATGATGATATACGGCTGCCGTGCTGCGACAACACTCGGAGCACCCCCCACCCATTTGCGCGAATTTCGCACGAACCTTTCATTTTCAGCTCCATTTGTTTGGTTTCGAAATGGGCTGGGTTGGGTCCTCGTTCACGTGCAATGTAAATGCGGAGTTGCTGACAGTGCAAGCATGCTGTACTGTACATCCTATCGTCTCTCGGGTCACCCACCACACGGCCAGTTCAGTGTGCTGGAGGCCGCAGAGGATCCCTCTGGTCCTTGCATTGCATGCCACATTGACGCTGGTCCAGCCACAGACAGTCCCGTACACGACGAGCCGAGGCAGCAGACTCGGTTTGACTGACCCGTCAACCGTCGGATCTAGGTACCGACGGCCGAGATGGAGCCACCCGCGATTGGTCCTTGCAGCGGCGGATCCCGGCGACGATCGTCGTCGTCAACTCGTCATCCCACGCACGCTGCAATCTTATTCCCTTTATTCACTTGCTGAGTGGCTGCTATCTCCTCCTCCTATGATTCGCCGGGATATTTGTTTGGTGCCGCCGATTGGATCGCATCGAATTCGATTAATTGGATAAAAAGAATCCCTCTTTTTTCTTTCTTTTTTCACAACAGACCATAAAAAGTACATTTTGACCAAAAAAACATTATGAGTTTATTACGACCCCAAAATTTAAAAACGTTACAAGATTTCCCCGTTTTGTCTATAATTTGTAAGACGAATGCATTAGCAAGGGCGCGTACCGGAGTATAGCTCTGTCCTGCATGGTACATACTAGTTCTACTGCAGTGTGTAATCCTCCTACCTTCCCCTATGACATCTCATCAGGGGCTGAAGGGAGCGGGGATCTATTGTTTTTAATAAGTTTCTCCAGTAGATCGAGTCCTTAGGGTTAAGGTTTTTCCATGTCAAAGTTCTTGGTATTGGAGTTTTATCTCCTCCTTCTTCTCTTCTCCGGTAATGGTGAAGAAGAAGGGTGAAATCGTTTTCTCCATGGCGGCTTTGTTAAAGACGAGGGCGACAACTTCGGCGTCATCATCTTCATCGACATGACGACATGGAGATCTTTGTTTCCGGACGGCGGCATCAAGGCGGAGATGATGTCGCAGCCATGGAATAATTATCTCCGGTCTTTTCTTCGTTTTGTTGTGGTTAGATCTGGCCACAATGAAAGACTAGGGAGAATATCCTTCAGATCAGTCTTCCTCATTCTTCGGTGGCAGAAAGAAGAAGAAGGAAGACACTAGCAAGAAAAAAAAGATGATCAATTCCACCTACAGGAACGTTGGCCGTTCGTTGGACATCTGTTCTCAGGCTTGCCGCTACTGCTGGTGCCGAGTATTTGTCTGTGCGGTCATCTATACGAAGCGTCAAAAAGGTTTGGTTTTGAGATTTGTAGATTTTCACGGCGTGGGTATATTTTAGATGAAAATCAGTTTCTGGATATATCTAGTATAATGCAGAGTGCTTATAATATGTTGATGTATCCAGCTATTATATAATATAATTCTTCTTTAAAAAAAAGTTCTACTACAGTGCTACTACTAGTACGTACAACTAGCGTTGTCGTAGCTGCATGCAAAGCAAGGCGTGTGACCACGCAATGCAATGGGCAGAAAGCTCTGAGAAGAGAAAGCCCAACAAGCTATAGCCAAATTACAACGTGGTACTGTACAAGGGCATGCGGTGAGTACTGACTACTGATCAGTACATGCAGCTTGCAGCAGTACGTGTTTATTCGATTCCATGCCATGCCATTGTATCCATGCACCAGCAGCTCTGCTCTCTCTCGGCGGTCCCGGCCATGCAATGCATCGCCGACGACGACGACGTGTGGTTTAGCTTGGTTTTGCTTTGCTTTGCTTGGTCGTGATGAGTACGTACGTGTTGACTGCTCTGAGCAGCGAGACGGCTGAGAGCTAGCTTGGCTGTACGTACTGTACCCAAACGCATGCAGCATGTGATGGATCGTCGCTTCAATTCCTCGTGTGGATATATACTGGATAATTAAGATACACAGGCTTTGCCTGTTACAACCTCGAGTGGGTTGGCTGGCTTTGGTTGTTACAACCTGCAGACCCCTCATGGCCGGCACTTCCAGTAGGAGATCGAGTTGGATATATATATATATCAACTTATCATTCATCTATTATTACCAAAAATAAAAGGAAAAATAGTCTTTAATATATAGTTTGATAAAATAATTTAACATCAATAGCAACTAGACATATCTCCCCTCCTCACTTGACAAATATGTCAGGTAGCTTGACGGATATCTCCTCTTCTTTCACTGATGTCTCTTCCGCTGAGAAAAAAAAAAGTCTTGTGTGTCTTATTTTTTTCATTTTGTCAAGTCCAAAAATAACAAACGGTTTGTTGGATCAGATTTTTTTATTTAACATATTATTTTAGGAGTCGACAAAAAATGAGATTTGCTAAACTATTGTAGATGCTCTTAGCTAGAGCCAGTCCGGTTCGTTGTACCCTATAGTCGTACAAAAGCTGGTTGATTCAGGATTGAATAATGTTTTAAAGGCTGTTCGATCGTTATTAGGACAGGTCAGAGGGAGCAGTGATTTTGACCGTGCATGGCATGCCCACCAGGCGCCGCGCCGCTCGCTTTTTACAGCAGATACAGCTGCCTGCCTGCTTCTTTCTGCATCTGCATGGGCATGGCAGTAAAAACTCATCAGCTAGCGATAGCTTGCGGCATGGCATATATGGGCGCGCGCGCGGCGCCTGCTCTGCTCAGCGGCGCATGGTGGCCGCTGCCGGACGGACGGCGACCGGCAGTGAGGCTGCTGAGGCAAGCGGCGCGGCCTCGGCCTGGCTGGACGGCCGGCCGGCTTGCTGCGATTGATGAGCCAGCTACCTCCGCCGTGAAGAGAATCCCACTGCTGCTAGCCTGGACTCTGGAGTAGCCGGCAGCCGTGAAGAGAGAGAAGTTCACGTGTACTCCTACGTACAGTAGGGCGGGCATGCTTCCACCGGCCGCTAGCTCTGCTGCTGGCCTGCTGCATCGTAACAGCCTCCATACCATTACTACTACTACATCCATTCTGCCGCCCGCCCACACAGCATCGATGGACATCCTCGTCCACAGCTCAGAGCGCTGCATCTTCATACACTGACCCAAGCTAGCCTCTTCAAGGCGACAATAACTGGTGATGATTTTTTTTTATTTAATTAACATGTCCTCCGGTCCCTCAGCTAGTATAAAAAGGAGAATACATGTAGAGTACATCAATTTTTTTTAACTTTAACTAGATTAGTATAAAATACAGGTAACATTAATATCTCTAAATAAATTTATTGTAAAATTATATATATATATTTTTTACATTTTTTCTATAGTTCAGGTGTCTAAAATTTAGGATGGCAACACTAATATATCTATAAGTTAGTTGTTAACTTTGTATAATTGTTATTAGGGTTTGTAGTTTTGTCTAACAAATTTTGTATTTCTAAAATAAAAAAAATTGCATTATGTGTCTACATAAATTGCAACGAACTAAAACTACAATTTTAGTATAAAATATATGCAATAACTTTCGTCTGAAAGAAAACTAAAATTCAGACACCTGAAATTTAGCAAATCCCTATTTTTTATTATAAAATTATATTCAACTATCTATCTAATGGTTACTGTATTTTTATATATAATTGGTGAAAGTTTTTTTAAAAAAATAAAATAAAATTAACTTATCATAGAGCAGAGCGAGAACATCTTCTAATTTCTTTTGAGGAAGACATTCAAAAGAAAGTCTCATATCTGGTATTTTTAAAAAAAATAATGGAAGAAAAATAATATCTGGCTTCATCCCGCCAACAACGAGAAATCAGACCATAATTATTACAGGACATAAAACTTAAATCGAAATAGTCCCAGACACAAAGAAAAACGAGAAGGAGTTGGGATGAAGCCATATATATATAAAGACATAGTTTTTAGAGGATTTGATCCTGAGGAAATTAAAAATGGCATTTCAATCAAATGAAAGATCGGAAAATGAGTCTCGATCTACGTAAACATCCAAAGATCGATTAGGCCGGATTCGTCTCTTCTAAAAGCTACCATACCTTGAATTCTTGAATCTTGTATCCCCGTTTTACGGCTTCTCTGTTCCTTCAGTGCATACACACGTAGTCTCGCTTTTTACCAAAATTGTGCAGTCCAAAACTGCCATACCTGCTTTTTCGGGCTGGATCACTGAACCAAACCAAACATTTTTTTTTCAAAAAAAAAAATCAACCAAACACACAAATTTGATACCGTACTGTACTGTACGTGCAACGTGCTTGTGCTGTGTGCATTGCATCGCTTTCGCTGCACTGTCCGGCCAGCTGGGCTAGCTGCTGTAGCTGTGGCCTTTGGGAGGAGCCGGTGCGTGTGGCGTGGCAGCTAGCTGCGCTGCACTGCCTGCTACAGGGCTACGACGTGTGTGTGTGTGTGTGTGTGTGTGCATCGGGCCACGGGCGACAGCGCGCAGCCGCAGCGCACGCCGTGAGATGAAAAAGGCAGGGACAGACAGGTCCAGGGCACAGCCTCCGTCGACCGTCTTCAGAATATTCTGCTCCTACTACCGTACACCATGCAAGCAATGCAAATGCAGTGGTACTTTCAGTGGCGATTATTTGGTTTTGAAGATAAGCATTGCATTGCCTGATGATCTGAAGGCCGTTTATGTATGGGATTCCAATTCCGAGCTCTTATAATAAAATGCTAGTCAAATTCAGGCTGGCCCGCCGGTGTGCTGCTGCCAGGGCACGCAGAGAGAATTGAACAAAGCAAGGACCACTTTGGCATGCATGGCATAGGCAGGGGCAAAGGGAATATTTGGATACGGGGGGGCATCAACATCATGCGCCTTTCATGTGGGCCTCTCTACCTGCTTCCCCGTTTCACTCCATTTTCAGTTTCTGTTTCTCCTTCCATCAGTCTTCACTCCTACCGGCTACCGCCACCAGCTTGATAACCCCATCCATGGCTGGCGTCCAATGCAAGCCAAGCCTTCAAATTCTTACTACCAGGATGATATGAAAAGGGATTACCCTGATCAATGAGCTTTTCAGAGGCCCAAATGGGGCTCATTAGTGTGGGCTGCTACTGCTACTCCTACTAATTAAAGATATCATATTCATATCAGCATCATAGTTTTATTTATCACCACACACTGATCGACAGACACTGTGCTGTGCCTGTCTGTGGTAGACATCCATCCAGCTGCCCTCGCGTTAAGGGCAGCAGCAGGCAACGCGTGCGTGCGTGCGTGCATCAGCCCATCAGCTCAGCTCAGGATATATAAACAACTTCTGTCATGGTGAGCCATTAATTAATTTAAGTAATCAATGGAAGGTTAGCATCTCCATCTCTTTCTTTCTTTTTTCTTTGTTTTTAATATGTTGGGGTGGGGGTTTGCTTGGTGACGCGGCTGGCTACCATTCATGTCCTTTTCCAAAGGAATGGATGGATGCCACTAGCTCCACATTTGCAGGCTTTACTTCATTGTCGACTGTCGTCAACTCAAATGTGTCTCCATTCCATTCAGGTAGCAAAAAAAAGGAACAAGATTTCGGCGACGATCGAAACCCGTGGGAACTATATATATATATATATATATATATATATATATATATATATATATATATATATATATATATATATTGTTTGCACGTGGTTGACAATGACATGTCATCCATCCGTCCTAGTAAGGTTAATTTATGTTATCGGAAAATCTTTCCTCTGAAAGTACTGATTCCTCGCAGGATTTCGAGCTCTCTGAAATGTGCAAGATGCATGCTGCAGATCTTCTTACACGGACAAAATATAATGAATTGGTGCTTCAATGTTGGTACCAGTGTCATCTCTGTTTACCTGATGCATGCATGCAAAAACGGGGTCATCCAATTCGGATCTGAAAACGTCGTGCTATTTCTGCCCATACAAGGAGTTCACGGTTTATATATGCAGTCGCAACACTTGTGCTAGGAGCACTCTGATTTGCAAGATCTATCCTTTTATTTCAACAGCAAGGATCTGAGAGATGAACTACAGACACAAGGAAAGGAAACTGCACTCAAGATCTCCAATTCAGGTTTCCAAACCCAAGAATACTTCTAGCAGCTTTCAATCAACTCCCTCCTACCAACTTCTACGAATGCCAAACGTATCCTGTCCAGATTTCAGAAAAGGGACGCTGGCTATTTCAGCTCTACGCCTGCCCCCCTGTTGCTTCAATTCAGAACGGCAGGGCAGGAAGGAGAGGGCAGGTGGAAGCTGGTGGATGCAATGTCCCTGCGTGGCATTTTTTTTTTGGTCATAACCCTGCGTTGCATTGAAGCACCTGGCTCAGGTCAATGGTGGTGCTCATGGTGGATGGTCAGATGGAGAAGGAGCAGCTCTGCGTCGTTGGGTTTGAAATGGTAAGTTCGTTCGAGCTCTCTGATATCTGATGCATGCATGGCTGAGACCGACAGACACAGCGCATTCAATTTGCCTGCCACTGTTGCACGCTGCGCTGCATACACAGAGCACACTGTGCCTGGAGATGAATGCATGAACTGTTTATACAGTTGTTTATACGAGTGCTGACCTGTCCAACCACGTGTGATTTGGAGTACTCAGTAGAGTTCAGCAGTGTACACTAGTTCACTATGAAGAGATTCAGGCAGGCCACTGACTTCAGCTTAACCACCAATAGGCTGTTCACTTGTTTGCTTGCAGCCAAGCCACGTTTCAGGTATCACATGGAGATGGAGATGGAGATGGAGTTGGGTTCTGAGATCGAGCTCATGAGTTGCTACTTTCTGATGGCCAGTAGTTTTTGTTTGAGGGTGTTGGTCAGTAGTGCCAACAGAAAGGAGAGACTTTTGGCCGGCCGCGTGTGGCATGAAAAAAAAAGTTCATTACAAACAAAAACAGCCTTTCAAGATCATGCAGCCAAAGCCCAAATGGGCACCACATTTCAGCATTTGTTAGTCATGGAATATCTATCTCATCTGGTTAGTGTAGTAGTGGTGTACATCAGAGACAATCACAGTCAGCCTTAACCCTGCTGGCCTAGAACGACCCACCCCTGCGTGTTGTTGCTCCTGAAAGCCACTTTCTTGGCATGCATGAAGAGAGAGAGGGGGCACCACCAACCATCACTTTCCAATAAAATCATTTCCACTTCTCTCTCTCTCTCTCTCTCTCACACACACACACTCACTTTAACCCTTTCACTCCTTTTTGTTTTTCTCTCTTGGGTGACATTTCAGAGTGGCTGTCCACCCATCTCCCTTCACTTCCAAGATTGCCACTGTCTTTATCCCGAGAGAGAGAGAGAGATTGAACAAAAGCACCATGTCACTTTCTACATTCTTGATGGCATTTTTAGTTTTGCCTAAGGTTGACATATATCTACAGCAAGCATGCATGCATGGCAGTATCTCCTTTATTTTGTGCTTTTTCTTTCGATCATGAGTCTCATAGCCGCCCATGCATTCTTGTGGCCAATTTGTGTGTCAAATGTCAGCTGAAGGCAATGATGCGTGCTGCTCTAAATATGAATGTCATATCACTTTGTGTATATATACATGCAATCGAGTAGTAGGAGTATCAAAGTAGTAGCAGCGAAAACAAACAAACAAAAAAGAACCAAAGCCGCCACAAGAACACTAGAGAATGGTAGTACCTATAGTCTTTATTTGGCGCCCCCAATCCTGTAAAGATTGACATGACTTGGGTGAGATGTAGATTCAGGCTTTGTTAGTGTTTGTCTGTACTTGCAGGCAGACGATGCATGCATACTAGCTAGTAGTACTTGAGTACACGTACAGCATACATATGTATATTCCCTGTCGTAAATTAACCATTTTTTTTTCTTCACACCGTAAATTTGACTTTGTTAGTATAAAATACGTGTAATATTTATATCTTTAAATATATTTATTAAAATACTAGATTTAAAGATATTGAGATAGGGAAAGATCAATGTGCCAATTAAGCTAAAAGGTCACACTACTCTCTCTCTCTCTCTTCAGAGTGCAATGCAATGCAGGCTTGTCCCTGTCTGCACTGTGCATGTGTGCGCGCTCCTGCTTGCATTGCCATGGCAATGGCATGATGACAGGGGCTCATATATGTCACTTTTTCACAGCAATTGCATGGCAAAAACCACACAAAAAACAAATGGATTATTGGGAGTGGCGCATGGAGCATGGCCGCATGGTGCAGCAGCACTCTTTGGTGGAGATTGGAGGGGATGGGCCCTGGTTTTGTAGTGCAAGCAAAGCATGTCAAGAGACGAGGAGAGAGAGAGGAGCCCTTTCACTGTTCCTCGGTCCGGGAGCTCTACTGCTTGTCCCCTCTTTTTTATATCACACTTGCCTTTGTGATGTCCGTTTGCCTGCCTGCCTCTCTATCGATCTCAACGCTCAATTGATCCATGAGAATTCAGAATTCAGAAACGGACAGCTTTGCTCTTGATTCAGAAAAGAGAGAAACCAATCGCCATTGCGTATGCATTGCATGCACCCACCGATGGTGGCAACCAATCTGCGTGAGAGTCGAATGTATGCAGGCATGCAGCCAAGAGCCAACAAGATCCACAAAGCAAATGCATTCGGTTTCTTTTCCAGATCTGATCGAAGGCAGAGATGCACCATTCGATCAGTTCAGCCAATCTGCATATATACGTACATATCAGCTCCTATGTGCAATGCATCATGGCGTCATGCCGTCACTCGTGTGTGCTGCAGTGTGCTAAGTGCTAACCATGTGTTAGTATAGTGCTGGCAGCTTGAGGTTTAAGCTACGAGTACGGTAATCTCTAATTGCCCTTTGTTAAGAAAGGACCTGATGCTATATATGATCACGCCAGAGTCCTTGTTTGTCCAAACATAATAATTAACCATGTTGGCTTTTCACATACTACATTAGGGGTGTTTTCAGAGGAGGACAAAACATATTTTTAGAGGTAGACTGCGTGCCCGCCTCTATACAACCTTGGAGCCGAATTCGTGTGCTGGCACTGGGGGGAGGCACCGGGTAAGGTCTGTGGCGAGATCGAGAAGGTGTGCATGGACAGAGGAGGGGGGGGGGGGGGGGGGGGGTTGTGTGACCTCTTGAAAGATTTTTTTTTTTTTTGAAAGCACCCTTGAAAGATATGAATGAAAGGCCACCAACGGAGGTCTAGTTTTTTTAAGCGGTCAATAAGCGGTCAAGTTGAGTTGTGGGGTTGCCGCAAAACCAAAAGCAAGCGAGCCTATCAAGAGGTTAATCTCTGTTAATCAATTTTAGGAGACAACCATTTATCAAAGTGTCTTCGTAAATGAATAAACTATCCCTCAAGTTTAGCGTCAATGTCTATAGACACTATTGATCGCCTCCGTAAATAAAACTATCAATCTCCCAAAATCATGTTATGATGTCATTAGTAAGACTAGTAAAAATTTAAATGCCCAGCTAATAATAGTAACCCCCTTATATGACTATCTATAATTATTTATTAGAATAAATTCAATTTCAAAGATCCAAACATCTGGTCCAGTTTGGATCTCTGGAATTGAATTCATTTTAATAATCATAATTTAGAGACATATTAATTAAGCTAATAGGATTGTATATGGATTATAATTACATATTATTGTTCACTACGTGAGAGACATACTTATTTGTTGTATTTTTTATCGTACGAGAGAGAGTTTAAATAATATATTATAAGTTACAAATAGAAATATAGAATGATGATCTATAGAATCAATTTTCATCTCTCACCCTATGAATTTGAGATGGGTTGAAATGTGAACTTTGAAAAATAATGAAATGTCAAATTATAAACTAAATAACTTAATTTATTAAAGTATATTTCAATTTCTCTAGACGAAGGTATCCAAACGCCC
This sequence comes from Microstegium vimineum, assembly GCA_022036555.1. Lineage (NCBI taxonomy): Eukaryota > Viridiplantae > Streptophyta > Magnoliopsida > Poales > Poaceae > Microstegium > Microstegium vimineum. The sequence goes on from CM039129.1 coordinate 40,845,876, forward strand.
ACGTCTTGGTGTAAATATAATTTTCAGAAGAAGAAAAAAACATACGCCTCCAGCCTCCTCACCGGTGGCTGAGTTCAGGTGCACAATAACGCAACGGTGTCTCATCTCAACCGTCCCATGAATTGAGCGGAGCGTGCCTCGGCCGTCCGATACCAGCTCCCTCCCCAGGCGGCGGCGGAGCAACCACGCGCGCACAGCCGCACACCGCCGGCGCCTCTTCCCTCCGCTTCCGCTCTGCGGCGTCCGATCCACCAGGATTCGAAGGCCCCGACGCGATGCTGCGCAACTTCCCGCAGGCCCGGAGGCTCCTCAGGTGCGGATTGGCGCGCGCCCCCATCCATCGCCGCCGGCGGTTCCTCGGCTTTGCCCACCTTCTCTCTCTCTCTGCTTGCCTTTACCTACGGTCTCTGATTCTGGGGTGCGGCGGCGCAGGCGGATGGGGTTCGAGAAGGAGGACGCCTACTTCTGGAAGCAGATGGGCAAGGCCACGCTCTGCACCTACGCGCTCTTCGGCGTCGCTTGGTTCTGGAACGAGACGTCGCCGCTCGGGTGGTGGACGCTCAAGCCCCGCCCCAAGGTTTCCTCCTCGACTTACTACTCCCGTCTCGTCTTCTCTCGTTCGTTCGTCCGTTGGGCTGTGTGCTGTATTAGTATTAGTGCGGGAAATTCCCAATTTTGTTGGATAAAAGTTGAATGGATACAGGCTGTTGCAATCCTGTTTGTTGGTTTAGATTAGACTCTAAACCTACATAGCCTTGGAGTTTGAGTAGTTGAGGGCTTGCATGATTGAAAATCTATCCCACATTTGCTTGTATACTCCGTATACGTCCCCCTGAATCTCGCGCTTTTCTGATTCCGGAAGACGAAGTAATTGGAGGTGTTTGAACTCACAACGCTTTGCCTTGCCCGTATTGATCCTGAGATGAACTTTTCTTAGGTGCAAATAAAAGTTGAAGCTTTGTACAGTAACGTCAACCGTGCTATGTTAGAGTACTGCGTTATGACATCGAAATGGCTATATCTTGGAATACTTCCAGCTTTTCCATATAACTCCTGCTTTGGCTTCTAGTTTCCCTTATATTTTCTTGTGACACCTTAAAATGTGGAACCAGATTGCAGAAATAAACCTTTGAAGCACGATTTTGGCAAGACTATTCATGGCAAGATTGCACACGAAATTTAGGCCAGATTTGGACCTCATTGAATTGCATGGTTAATATAGACTCTTCAGATATGGGATATGCTCCCACTACAGGAATCCTAAGTGTGGAACTTAAATTTGCTCTTATTTGTTGGTAACTACTTTCCATTGTGCTGACAAGCACGGTTGCAAACGGCGCGGCGGCGGTCAGCCCGCCCCGTGTCCGCAACAGCCGTGATAGAGTTACGGGCAGATACGGCGGCCCGCATTACGCCGCATGATTTTATGGGCAGATACGGCGACCCGCGTAGTGCCGCGTAGGAACTGCCCGTGCGTCGTGGCTTCCCCTCCGCATTCCTCTGCTCAGGCTAGCTGCACAAATAGGATTACATGAGGCTGCTTTCTATGTTTCTTCCTTGGCGGTCACAATTCCTTGCGGGACGCTGCGGCGCCCGTTGGATTACGCAGACAAACTGCGTTGGCCCGCTTCTTTCTCGCGGGTTTGCGGCGCGGGTTCATGTGAATCATGGCACAAATAGCCCGGCGGGTTAGCGGCATGGCCCGCGCCGTTTGCATCCATACTGACAAGGATGCATCTCAAGCATTAACAGTGTAGGGTATTCCTTTGTTGTGAATAAATTTTGGACGGAGGCTATGCTTGAAAACTTCTTGGCTTTACAAAGTGCCAAAAATAACTTTGCTGTTAAGTTGTCTTGGCTTTCGAAATCCTAACAAAGTACCTATATGATAAGTCTCTCATTTGCTGCATTGCATCATCTTAGTCATAGTGGCCATAGATGATCAGTGTGGATGCTTGTCCATTTAAGCCACTAGTTTCTGGTCTCCCTGATAACACAATATGTTCTCAACGTCTTGCAGGAAGAAAAAGAAATGGCACACCTTTATGAGCGCAGGGAGTTCCCATACCCTGGTGATGAAGAGGCAATTGAAGAGTTCATAAAAAGTGGTGGTGCTCTTGGAACCACAATTGGACCCAAGGGTTTTGCAGATGCCAATATGGATTCTGAAAACATGCAGAAGCAGTTGCAGTCGAAAAAGTTTGAGCAGGAAGCACAGAAACTATGGCTTCGGATGAGGAATGAGGTTGTACAGGAGCTCCAGGAGAAGGGATTTGATATTGAATAAATTTAAACTCTGCAACATGGTCAGTTCTGAGAATGTTAAAAACACTCGCTATCTAAATTGGAGAACTGTAACTTAGGAATTCTCAGTGCTGCTTGATTGTACCGTAAATAAAGTTCTCGTCTTGTGGAGAACTGAAGATCTCAATTGATCCTCTTTTAATGTTTCTGATTGCCTGATCATCAAGAAGTTGCGCTTCTGGAACTTAGATTTTGATGTTGGTGCATGCAACCTATATGTGCACCATTGAGGATGCGTTGGTACTTGGGATATATGCTACTATGCTAGTCTATGATTAGTTCAAACTTCAAATCTATATTCCAAATCGATGATTAGTTCAAATCTGTATTCCAAATGGTATCACACGCATTCATGTGGCATGGTCTCCAAAGAAGGTGACCTGGATACTATTTTATTGTATATATGAGTAAAGTATCTTTCTTGTCCTATTGTGCCACCCACGTCCCTGACTTCAACTCTGAAATGGAATTTAGATGTAAATGTAATTGGATGTTGACAATGTAAGAAAGTAGTAAGAAGAAACACTTAAAAGAGAACACATCAGGATTATATGAACATCTTTGGGAGAAAGCTTTTGAAACATTGTCAGGAGTGTGTGCACCCATATTTGTGACCTTTTAGAACATTAACGTTGTTCAAATGCAGCGTCAAAAAAGAAAAAGATAATGCAGCGATATATGTCAAAGCAGGATGGAGTTGACCTTCTGCATTTCAAGTACAGTATAGAGCATGGAGATTCTGCAGCACTAGCACACTCGATCTTCTTGGTAATCGTTTACAGTATTTCAATGCTCTCGAGAAAAAGCATTCTCGGCGTTCATGTGATGCCCGATGCCCAACATGATGAAGTTGGCAAGCCCAAAATGTTCTTCAGGTCATACTCATACCATCTAGCAATCATCATGCAATTCAATGGACAACATATAAACGCAAACAACATGCATGTCAGGAAGCCAATCCAAAGACAAACCCAGACATGCATTGCAGGACAACTGCGAAAAAGATCTCTGAATGATCTCCAAGACTCCAAACAACTGTGAGGGTATCATTTTGCAGTGGATGGTTGAATGTATGCACAGGAAGCAAAAGCTAGATTCAGATGAGGTGGTCACATGTTCTAAATTAGGGTTTATCGTCATCGGACATGGACAGACACATAGCCAGCGATTATCCTTCACGCCTGCAAATGATGACGCAGCACAGCAGGTTCTGAAAACCACTACCAAGCCTCCAAGGATAGCAACCAATAGGGCCATATATGCTACACAGTTAACTTCTGAAGCACTAACTGAAACTAACTATTTCTTATTCAGATCTCAAGGCAGAGATGGATCAATCAGTTCCTACTTCCTATGCATCATGACATTATACCTTTGTTATTTAGTATAGTTGTAGCTTGTGGTTTAAGCTACAATCACGGTACGATGCCGGGCGTGCCTTTTGTTAAGGGCCTGATATGATTAGTGCTTGCTGTCTAAGATAATCACCGGGCCATCTATGTCTGAATCTGAATAAATACTATTCAAAGTCTCAGATACACTGTGCCAGAATTTTTCTGAATTTATGACACTGAAACTTCAGAACCATCCCTGAGCAGTTTCATCTCTTGCAATTGAACTCAAATTGAACCTGCTCAAATGCTCAAAGGTGTAGTTTTCTGAAACCATACATATCCTAGAGACTTGGTTAAAAAAATTCTAGCTCTAATGATTAGTTTTCAGAGAGGTTACACCTTTTGAAGCATAGATTGACGAAGAGAATGCATGCAGCATGCTTGGTTCAGGTTCTTCAAAAACCTTATGCTGGAGATCCAGTTTTCAAAAATCTAATGTTTCATCCATTTTCAGGTTGTTCAGAGCGTTTACCAACCAGAGGATTGCTAGAAAAAAAAAAGTACCAAAGATGTTTTGGGCATGATTTTTTCGCTAGACAGGTGCTATATCTGTGCAGAACCGAGCAAAGATCTTTCTTCAAAAAGCATTTTCCTGAATACCCAATGCTGCCTGTCTGTGCAAACTGCAGAGCTGCATGTCGTTCAGAGTCATTGATCAATGAAGAAAGTTCCAAGTTCAGGTCTAGATGCAGGGACGTTATGCTGTAATGCTTCTGTTTTTTCTTATTGTTTTCTTTCTGGTCTTTCCAAGCAAAAAAGTAAGATACGCTCGTGTGAAAAAGGGTGCAAAATACGTTTTGGAGTTCTCGAGAAAGCACATTCTGCAACACTCGATAAAGTACATTATTCTTGGTAATCGTTGACAGTATTTCAATGCCCTCGAGAAAAGCATGTAAAACGTTCATGTGATGGCCAATGACAGAATGATGCAGTTGCCAAACCCAAATGTTCTTCAGGACATGCTCATAGCATCTGGCAATCATCACGCGATTCAATGCAATGGGAACAGATAGACAGAAACACCATACATGCCAGGAGACCAATCCAAAGACAAACCAAAATATGCATTGTTGCAGGACAAGTGCGAAATGATCTCTGAATCTCCAACCAATTGTGAGGGTATCATTTTGAGCAGAGGAAACAAAGCTAGATTCAGATGGTGGTCACATGTCCTACATTAGGGTTTATTGTCATCAACATACACAGCCAGCTAGGAGTATTGTTCTTTGCCCCACGAATGATGATGCAGGACAGTAGGGTTATGAACTCCACTCCCAAATCTCCCAAGTCCAAGCAAAGCAAACAATAAGCCAATATGCTACACCCTTAACTTTCTGAAGCTCTTACTGACGCTATCCAGGGGAAGGGACACAATGCTACTAAAATTGTACAGAAAGGTTAATAAACAGAGGGCCAAACCAAAACTCCAAAACCTGTCGACTTGTCTATTTTTCTTCTATGGAACATGTCCTACAACAACCGACCGACACCATTCTTGCTGCTGCCCGCTAGCACTTACTGTACAAAACTATTGCCACATCTAGCGTCACGGGCTAAAATCTCTTCGGCTGTGAGTTCTGAATCATCATTCACGACTGTCTGCCTGGTTAGCTGATGATGCACCGTTGGGAGACGGAGGGGTTGACGGTTGGCCACTCCTGTGGGGCGCAACTCCGTTCTGTTTCTCTTTGTGACTTGAGTCGGAATTCTCTTCCTTGTCATCTGACTTTGCATTGAGAAACCGACCTCCAGCTCCCCTGGCCCTTTTCAAGGCATGCTGATGTCGTGACTCATGGAGATAGGGCTGCACAGCACAGATGTAATTGAGTCAGTTTTTTTTTTTCAAATGACTTAACATTTCACCCACAGAAAGATAACGGGAAATGAGAAATCAAGCTGTTTTTATTTCAGATGATATCAACAAGTAAGAAACACGTGTGATCAACTTGGAGTGAGATCATCTGAGCTTGGCAGAACTTTATAGGATTTTCTAAGTTGGTCGCTGCATCTTTGTTCAGTCTTCAGTTTTGAGAAATATCATGATACTAACGAGTTCAACTCTCTCTAGCTTAAAGTAATTTACAGATAAAAACAAAAAGCATTTCAGCTTACTCAACGTTGCAACTTTTTCAACGTGTGGCACCCAATTTGCATTCCTAAATCCTTTACTGATTTTGTGATAAGCAACACCCGTGAAGGCATTAGAAAACGTGGTATGTTGAAACTTCAGATATCAGGCAAGATTGAAATTAAAAAAACATTCACCAGAAGATTTATAGTACAACGTGAGGCAGATCGATCTTGAAGTGGAAGTAGAGAAATTTGCTTGATCATTTGCTCTAGCATCATGGGCAGAAAAAGGTAATTCAAAATTCCAAATCATATGGCAATGCAGAATATGGTTACAAAGATTTACCTTACGGCCCTTGACAAGCTTCCGTTCTGACTCAGCTTTAGCCCGAGATTGGCGCCGTCTTAATATGGCATTGTATTGCTTTGCATTTACATACACAGGCTCTTCGATTGCATCAGTAGGCAAAGGTAAGCCAGCCGGATGCATTCCGACTAATGGTGGATGCATCTGAAGGATTATCAATTTTATTAACTCCAAGACATCAGTTTAAATAAACAAATTGTAATAGCACAGGAAGGTCCATGGTTATGCAAATAATCCTTTTCTGACTGTCTGTAAATTCAAATAAACAATACTAGCAAAATTGGCCTACCCTCTCAAGACACACTAGCATGTTTAGCTATATACTTTGTACTGCTTCTGACTGAAACCAGGGTTGGTTTGAGGTTTGGACATACATAAGGAGACAAATTAAATGAACTCGGTGCTCTTCAATCATTTCCCAAATTGGGTAAATCATAAATATTCCGCAAAGTGGAAACAACCTAGTATTTGGGGGAGAGTGCATAAAAGCTTACCAATGGCTGTCCACCATAAGCTGCATAAAGGCTTCCATAGTATGGGTCAATATTTGGATAAGCGTACTGACCCTGCCAGGCACAAAATATGAAATTAGTAAACATAGGTTGCACCAAACTGTTCAAAACTAATGAACCTTCATGAAAAATTGTAGAAAAGAGGAAACTGAAAGGACAAAAATAAAATAAATACTGCAACAACTACTCCAGTGAAGGTCTAAAAGACTGTTGAAACTAGAAGATCGTTAGCTTAAAAATAACTAGTGAACATTAACAATTAAAAGGAATGAGCAAAACACATGTGAGGTGTAACAATTTAGACTAATAAAGCTGGAAAAATATACATTTTTGAGAAAAAAAATGGACTATTAGTACCAACTACCAACCAGGTGTGCAGAGTTTCGATGAAGAAGCTTTGCTATTTTAATTTGAAAGTGATGATAATCAACCATTTAGTGACAATTTAATTAAGGGATGTAAATATCAGAAATTTTGGGATGACACATAACTTCCCTGGTTAGTGGTTAGCAACAAATAGTTTGGAATCTGGATTAAAGGAGGAATGTTTTTTTTTCCACTTTACCAACAGGCAAATGGTGTATAACTGTACTCATCACTTTATAGTTTGGTATGCATATGTTGTGTTATTATTACTTTTGAAGTAGTGAAGAAGATTTGACACCAAGTATGCTATCACTGTGACATCACACTACAACCAAACCTCCACTTTTTCCTAGACATAACTCAAATGAAAAGAACCCTATTTATCGATAAGTAAAGAGTGAAAGTTACAAGTGTGGTACCATTGCATGGCTCATGTCATGAGCAGCATAGGGTGCCACATAATCTGTTGATGGTGTGCCCACTGTTGGTTGGCTATCTGAACTAGTAACTGGGGCTTCTTGTTGGCCCCCAGGTTCAGCTTGCTTCTTCTTCTGATGTTGATCCTCAGCCCTGTGGTCACCTGCCCATGAAGGGACATGAATGATCAAGATTGACTTAGATGTCCTCAAAAAGTCACACTCACATGTGTTAAAAAAACAAATAGCGATTAATGCATGCCATTCATAAACCAACAAGTAACAAAAGTCACAATACAGCATTTTATACAGTAGAAATTAATTTAAACTACAGAGAGCACTCAAAAAAATTCCACCAGCTATAAATATATTTGGTAGCAGCAGGGTGTAACTACTATAGAATATAATGTCATGTATACACATGAGAACATTAGATACAAAACTACCTAAGATATTCTGGTTTATTCAAAGAAAACTGCTTATGTTGTTTTCGAAATCCAAAGCAGAGAGCATGCGTGAAACTCTGCTTTGAGGCCAACAGTTTGAGATGCCAGCACAAAGCACTTTTCTTTCAGCGACATACATACAGTGGAAGGGCTTACTCAAAGCACAGAATTGGTGGCGCGAAATGCTAATGTCAGCTTGTTCTGTGTTTGCCATAATGAAATATTATCTACAGTAATTCACAGAACAGAAAAGGGTGGCATGTGTTCCGCACACAGTACACCATGCAGTACTCTAGTGTTACTGTGTTAGGGTGAAATAATATGGCAAAACTTTGGATGAATCAAGCATACCTGAAACACTCTGAACAACAGAGGTCATGATTCCTTTGCAAGGCAAAGCAGAATCAGGACCAAGCACGGAGCAAAGCCAGCCACACTAACTGTTACTACTCATGCGATATCTTCAGCTCTTCGTGGATGAAGCCACACATAAACTTTCCTGAACCCAAGCACAAAGCTCATTAGCAACCTATATGGATAAAGGACACGGAGAAAATTGTAAACCTAAGTGTAAGGGATCTCAGAGACCACAGTCCACAGGAGTTGTTTTTCAACAACAAACCAGAGATTAAACCTCGTTACCGAAAGAAAATGATGGGGAGTAATTCAAGTGGGTGTGGGTGAGAAATAAAAAAACTATACAAGTGAAGTGCCTGTGCACAACCAAAAGCTGGCTGGAGGAACCTGCGCCAGTGGCTAATTCTGCAAACAGCAAGGCACACACTCTACAGCTTCCTGCACCCAAGTAGCTCTGCAGGCGTAACAATCTACGGCTATGAACATGTACAAAATTCACGGCGGGTTCACAACTGAGCGAGTTCCCCTCGGTTACTGTGCGAATTTGAACTGCATGTTCCTTATACGTGAAATTCGTGCGTCCCAACTTCGAAACAGGCCCCAAATAGATGCACAGGAGCGACCTACAACAAGAATTCGCAAACGGAAGGACGCAAGGGACAGGGTCGAATGGAATTCCCTAAAATTTCCGCAAGACAAACCGCGCCGCCGCGCACCGATTGATCTCGCACGGCGAATTGGAGGAGCCGACTCGAATTACTGGAGCAATTGGATTGCGCAGGTGCACAGCAGGGTACGAACGCACGGCGAAGTGGGCGGAGAGAGCGAGTTCTCCGGATTGGAGGGGCAAAAAGCGCAGGGAACCTACACGCAGCACAGGGGAGGGGGGCGAGGATTCGGTGGGGCGGGGCGCAACGAACACTCACCGAGGAGAGGAGAGGAGAGGAGAGGAGGTCAGGAGGAGCGAGCGGGGGTCGGACCCTGGAGGATCTCCACCGTCGCCTGGCCGGACGAGGGCGGCGCGCGGAGGACGGAGGCTGTGGCGGAGGGAGAGCGGGTGGGGAGGGGTCGTCGGGGCGTGGCCGGCGGCGTGGCGACTGGCGATGGGGCCGACGTGGGTTTGGGCCTCAAATTTGAGAGAAGGGTTGGAGGGGAGGAGGAGGCTGGGTGGTGGGCCCCACCGTTTGGCGACCTGCATCGACGTGGTGGCGTGGACCTGGACGCATCGCAGCCACAAAATTTCTAGCCCAGTTTGTATAATTTTTTATTTAATCTCCTTTGTCTCTTCTTTATTTATTTAATTAACACTTGGGAGACTTGATTTTTTTCTTTATTATTATTGTTCTATATAGATAGATATAGGTAGATGAGCACCTCGGGCGTTGATGTGAGAATACTAGTTATATTTATTTATATGAACGAATAGATATTATAATATATATTTATAGATGATTTAGTATTATGATAAGGACAACAAAATATATGTAATGAATGAATGATGAGTTTGCTGGTGTGAATAGCTTGAATGAAAGCACAATTGCATATGGTAGTGAATGCTGATGTAAATAGCTTGTATGCCGAGACAGAATATTGGTGGCGACGAAGGATTAAAGGTATAGTATATATAGATATAGATATAGGTATAGATAAATATAGATATATATATTAATTATTGATGAGTAGATTTTTTTTCTTTAAATTTATCGTAAGATCTTGTTTAGATTCTAGGAATTAATATAATCATAATTTAGATACATATTAATTAAACTAATATAGATTATATTTATGTATTATTGTTGGTTATACGAGCGATATACTTATTCGTTACATTTTTATCGTAGGAGAGTATGGTGAAAAACGTATTATAAGTTGCAAAGTATAAATATAGATATGTGATGTATAGAATCAATTTTTATCTTTTATCTTATAAATTTGAGACATGTGAAATGTCAAATCTCAAGTCCTTACCTAAAAGATCCAAACGACCACTCAGTTTAATTTAATATCATCACTCTAGCTCGGAGAATACTTAGATAGTAAATCCGTGTCACTGGTGGCGTGCACGAACGAACAACCGTTTGAATCCAGGGGCGGAGCCAAGGCCCGGCCACCCTGGGCTGGTGGCCGGGCTCCCATGCCAACCTGCCACTAATACGTGAGGCTAAAGGCCACGTAAAATGCTCGTTTATCGTCGTACTGGTATGAAAGTGTTAGCGTCGTCTCGTGTTCTAAGGAAAAATGTTCGCCAGTTGCGCGTTGTATGATCCGAGTCTTCGACGGTAGCCTTTGAACTGCTACGCACGGGTGCCCTGCTTCCCTGCCTGCCGCCTCAAATTATCGCATCTCATTTGCTACTACGGTGCCAAAAATATTAGCCTGATTTGATTATTCTATATCTATGTTTAATTTTAGCCTATCAGATGTTATGTTTGATCATCAACGGTGTTTCATGTAGATCTATAGTGCTAGAAATCATTTTTTTTACTTTTGTAACTTGTTGCAAATCAGTTTTTATTTGTTTGCAGTTACCTAATAAATTAACACGTACTCTATCTTCGGCTGAAAAAAAAATTAGGACACGATCTTTATTTGATTTTGCATGTCAAGAAATCACTGTTAAACATTATTGTTCCGCCCGGGCTCTCTAAAATTCCTGGCTCCACCACTATTTGAATCACACGACACACCACCAATAGATGTTTCTAGTATCGGCATGCAAATTATGTGTACGTACGGGCTGTTTGCTTTGAAGACTGGAAATCTGGAATTGGCCTGGCAGCTCACCTAGGTCGTCGATTTCCAACGCCTGGGGCTAGATCTCATGACAACCTGGAAATCTCAGACGGGGCTAAAAACGGGGAGGACGGTGGTGTTGATGCAAATCTCTTGTCTCTCATTTTTTTTCCTCTCTCTTTTTTTTAGTTGGAGAAGTAGAAAGATGGACTGCACTGTGTTGTCTCTTCCTTCATGGCAAAGCAACTTTACTATTTTTTTTTTGAAACTGACTTTACCAAATTTTGGCAGGTAGTGGAAGCGGGGAACCTCGCGCGTGGGGCACGTGATCCTGGCTGTCGGTTTGAGTGGGCCCAGATAGACGGACGGTGAGCAGGTGGCCCACGAAGAGTGCGCAGGTGGCCGGTGGGCCAGTGCCCTCGCGTGACGTGTGGGCCGTGGCGGCTGCGGAGGCGTGCGTCCCTGGCTGCCACTGACTCGCTCGTCGTCGTCCGTCTCCTGTCGTCTTCTTCCGCGATCCCACCCACCCCCGCTCCCTGACCGCCTGACGCCTGCCAACCCACTGACCAGCAGTGATGGACAGGATAGGAACGTGTCATCGCGGGCGTTTAAACTTAATCACACACCTGACAGCGACACTACCACGATCGCACACCCGCTAATCTACCCCATAAACACTCATTTTGCTACGAGCCTGTTTGACAAATGATTATACTGTTTTTTTATTGTTTTGTTTTAAGAGAAAAACACTATACTAAGTCTAAGTCTGATACGTTAGCGAATATGCTCTGAATATATAGATAAATCATTATTATATGTAAATGCATAACAAAATTGATGCGAAAAATTCAAAACGATTTATAATTTGGAATGGAGAGAAAAGTTCTTATAACTACCGGCAAATAAAAACTATATATATATATTCAATCTCATTATTTTAGAGCATCTCCAATAACTTGAAAAAATTGACTTGCTATATCTTATGGTTTAGCAAGTTGCTAAAATATTTGGCAAGTGAAAAAAAAGTTTCTCTTCAACAATTTACTATTCCAACTTGCTAAACTTGAAAAAAAAAAAAACCCACCGGATAGGTGTCATCACAATAGAGAAAAAAATCGTCGGAGAAAAAAATCGATCACATGCATACATACAAATCGTCAACAATAGAAACATTTGATCACATGCATGCATGCATGCAAATCATCACGGGAGGATATTGTATGACCGAGAGTTGTTATTGATCTTTCACCAACTGGCCCAATGGGCATATGGGCCTTCAACTTGTGGCTTGTTCAATTTAACAACAGTGAGATATAAGATCCTAGATCACGTCTCTGTTGTTGATGTTTAGCGGGAGTGGAAACGGGTTGTTTCAAAATAGGAAAATATTACTAATATCATTAGTAATTTATATTTTTAACAAATAGTTTCAGTTGGTACATGTTCGAATTAATATAATTAGTAAGATAAATGATTTTGACATAGTTTCACTCTCTCCTACTATGGTATCATTCACGGATATGAATGTTGATACCATACATCTATTTAGTATCCATATTAAATTAAATAAAACTGAATACAACTATGAGTATCTGTATTATAATTTTAGCGGATATTGATGTGGGTAATTTTAAAGGTGGTTTTCCCCATCAGTTATGTTTGTGGAAGTATAGTAATTAGTCATTTTGTGAACGAATTGTAATGAAAATTACAAGTATGGTAGATTTATACATCATTTAGGTTCTAAACCTTATCAAATTTATTTCTCATTAAACCAACCGTTTTTAGTTTCGAATGGTGTGGGTGGAAGAAATGGTGATTAGTGGAATGCTAGCTTAGGCTGTGTTTGGCTGTGGAAGTACTGTTTCTTGCTTTAATAACCTAACATAGTTGAGGATTGAACATCTTGCTTTATTCTTTCATTTGTATGCATAAATGACTTTGAACCTTCTTCTTTATTAATAGTATCGCGGTGTCGCCAAATCTCTCTTTTTGATTCATTTAAATAAAATGGGCTTACAAGTAAGGTCAAATTTACCCTAAACGGTTGATTACCAACACTATTTTGAGTTTTATACTAGATAGCCTCTAGCCCGAGGAGAGAACATTATGATCTATATGCCAATCAAATTAGTGCTGAACTATAAAATGCTCAATATATAGTACAAAAAATGTTTGTACTGACAGTATCTTTTGAATTTTCACTTGCGATTTTGCAAACCACTAGTGTGAAAATAGTGGTGTTTTAACTAGCGTTACTTCAAAATAGTCTATGTAAATGTTTATACTTACGGTTTTCTTAAGACCATCTACACTAGTTGCATTTTTACACAAACCGTTACCTTTAGTGCAAATGTTTTTTTTTTTCAAAATTTGTAAATCGTGGTAAAGAATAGTAATCTTTATAATTTAGGAGAATCCCACCAACCATCCATTGTTGTAAGTCATACCTCACGTAATATTTTTGTGTGAAATATGCGCGCCCTGCATTCGTCGAGGAACGAGCTGACATCTCAAATCTCACACATTGTCTACCTACCACTTCACCTTAGACTCACTGTCACCGCCAACCTAGCATACCATGCACCTCACACCAAGCAGCCCGTTTCCACCGTCCACCGTGATGCAGGATCTGGCCCGTACATTGCATTGCTCGGCGCGCTCGTTATAAGCATGATTGGTTGTTGTACCAACCGGATCTGGCTCACACCACCTAGCCAGGCTAGACTTGGCCAGTCATACTCTATTCAACAACAGGTTGTTTGCTTGCATGTAAATAAATAAAAAAGTCTACGCAACTATGTTGTTTGGTTGTCAGCTTTCTGGCTTATAGCTATGCTCTCTCTCATGGTCCATGACGTGTGAGCCCCACACGAGTCATGTTTGAAAGAAATGGAAATGATTCTCGTTCCTTAGAGCTAGGCTCGGTGGACTTGTTGTATGCCATTAGTTGTGACACCCTGTGTCAAACTTTGCATTAGGGTCATCATTAGCCTAAGCATTGCATTGCATTCCTGTTTACTTATGCCATCATTTCATGTGTGTATATTTGTATGCTTCATACTAGGGTTGAATAGGTGTTTTGTGCTCTACTCTTGATCATCATGATTGCTAAGGTTGCTATGCTTGTAAGTAAGAATAGTTTGTTTTAAAAATTAATTACCCTGCTTAATTAAGTTTAGTTTACCTTTTTAAGAATAAAAGTATTTCTTTTCTAAAATTTGGTTTAAACAATTTTTAAACTAGAACCTGATGAAAAAATAGTTTTTAGAAAATATGACCTACATGAAAAATGTGGGGAATATTATTCTGAACAACTTTGGTTTAAGTGTCAAATCTTAGTTTTGAGTTTTTGAAACTGTTTTGAATAAATTTCAGTTTGAAACAAATGAAAGAAAAATAGGAAAAGAAAAACAAACCCGGAATGGGCCGAGTCCACCCATTCGGCCCGCTCGGCCTTGCGCAAGCCCGCGCACGCGCCCGCAACCGCGCACTCCCGCTCACGCACCGCTCGCGTGCCACGCACGCGCCCTGCCGCCCCTGCGCCCGACCGCTGGCCGCGCCGTATGCCGGCGTTGCCGCCACGTGGCCGACGATACCCGAGCACCGAAGCCGACAGCCGCGCTACACCACTCCTCTCGCGCCGCGCCCTGCCGCACTGCGCTGACCACGCACCCGCCCGCTCCTCGCCTCTGCGTCGCGCAGAGCGCAGCGCTGCGTCGCTGCCGCGCTGCTCGCCGTCGCGTCTCCATAACGCCGCCGCAGTGCCGCGTCCGGTCAACCGCTCGCCCCGTCTCGCTCGCGATCAAGTGCCGAATCCGCCCTAATGGCGCTAGGACCAAGAGCGCGTTGTGCCCCGCGTGCTGCCGCTCTGCCCCGCTCTGTCACCCGCCGCGCCGCGCCGCGTCACGGCCCCCACCGGCAGCACCGGTCGGCCATGACCACGTAGAAGGGAGCGCTTACACCCCCACTCCCCTTTGCAACCGCAAACACGCACGCTCACTCTCCCTCTCACTTGCTCTGCCTCTGCTCTCGCCGCGTCGTGCACCGAGAGCGCCACAGCACCTCCTTCGCCCGTTCGCCTCCATCCGAGCGCCTCAGCTCGATCCACCGCGCACACTAGCTCGCCTTCGCCTCGCACACGCCCTGCTCGCCTCGCCTTAGCCAACCGAGCCTCGCTCACGCCGGAACGCCGTCGTCGTTCCTCAGCGCGCAGTCGCCACCACAACGACCAAACGACGTTCACCTCCTTCTCGGTCACCTCCGCTTCTTCCATCCTCGTGGAAGCTTCGCCGAGGCTAGAAGAGGTGATAACACCCTAGCCCTAGCCTTAGCTCGCCCTGAAATGGCACAGCGCTGTTGGCTGTGCGCCATTGCCGCCGCCGCGAAGCTCGCACGTGGCCGGACCTCCTCGTAGCTCTTCCGGCTCAACCAACACCCGCGCTGTTCTCACCGCAACACCGTGGTGCTCACGCACCCGCTCGTCGGGCAACACAACGCCGACGAGAGCCTCGCCGCTTCACACCGCCGCTTTGCGCCGCCACCGCACGCCGCCGGCTCGCTACAGGGTCGCGCTGGCTCAACCAACCCCACCAGTGGATGCGCGTCATCACCCCGAGCCTAGCGCACCCACCCTCGCCGTCGACGAGTTCACCGCCGGCGAGAACGCACCGGTCAGCGCCATGCTCTGTTTCACACTCGCCGACATGTGGACCCGAGTTGACCACGGGGTCCCACCTGTCAGCTCGGCCTCTCACACGCACTGGGCCGAGCCCATGCACTGTTCACCATGGGCCGAATACAGTGATGCTTTCCTTTTTCCTATTTTCAGAAAATGTGTTAATACTTGTTTATTTCATATCTGGAGTTTGGTAAATCCTAAAATGGTGAAATAAATTTTTTAGACTCTACAAATGATGATCTTTCTGTTAAAATTATAAAAGTAATTTTTGGAGAATGTCTTCAGTACTAATGTTTAAATAGTTCTTTTCTACATTTATCAGAGATAAATGTGTTCCTACTTGAAATGATCAAATGAAAATGTGAAGTTTTTATACTAGCTCTGTCATCCTATGTAGAAGCTAGGAAAAATATAACATGCCCTGTTTCTGTGTAAGTTTTATTTATTACTTATTAAAATGTGTTTCTGCTGTTTTCTTAGATTAATTCCTGTGGTAAATCTATGCATAGTTAAATCATGAAACTTTTTGTGTAGTCTTTGTATGCCTTGATCTGCCTAAGAAAAATATAATATGTGGTATGTTGTATGGAAAAAAAGATACTTGTAGTTCAAGTGTCCTTTTCTGAGATTTTCTTGAAAAATCCATATAGAAAATAATTTGATAGTGTTGATCATGGAACTTTCTTGATAAATATTTTTCTAAGTTTAGAACCTGTTAAAAATAAGTTATAGCATGTTTCACCCTGTTAGCTAGTAGCTCTAGTTCTAAGTGTTTTTTTCTACATTTAATTTCATATTTTTGTATCTGCTAGCTGGTAGCTTTGCTTTAAATAATTTTTATGCAGTAGCATCCAGTAAGCTTGCTCTGTCCTCTGTAATTTTTTTAGAATTTTCTGAACAATTTATAATGGGCTTGCTGTGTAAAGTGGAATTAGAGTGAATGCTTATAGTAATTCTAAAAGCAATCTTTGAGTGTTTAATTTCTGTTTATGCATCATTCCTACACCATCAAGTTTACTTATATACATTGCAAACATTTAGGATCAGTGGATAAACATCAGGTGCCACCCCCAGAGACAGAAGTCCAGGAGGTACAGGAGCTGAACGAGGAATACCACGAGCTCGACACTAACCTCCCTGAGTGCCCTGACCACCAGCCCTCCACCTTCACTCAAGGCAAGCCCCGGACCATCCTTAAGCCTCTCAATATTTACAATTAATCTACTTTAGTATTTTATATTGTGATGCATTAGGTGACAGGAGTTGATTGAATCCCAATTGATGCATTACCTTCCTTGATTTTTCGTTTATCTACCTTGTTACCCTGTTAAATCAAAGTAAAAGCAACTGCTTAGCCTGCATAGATTAAATGGTTATATTTATATTTATGTTTGTATTATCCCATGGGGTAGTACCTATCACGGTTGACTATATGATGTTATCGTGGAAAGAACCAATGGTAGTAATAAAATGCGGTCAACTGGAAGGCAAGTGCACCAAGTGGTTTAGACTTGGGGGTAGTCCGTCCGTTGGATTGTATAGGTTTGTATACGATGGTGACCCTCTCACATCTTTGAATGCGCCCTTTCACATAGGGGTCGTTGCGAGTATCGACCCCGAAGCCGAGTAAACACTGTCCGGGCCGACTCTCAGTCTGCTGTGAGCACCCTCTAGTTTGTAGATACGACTCGCCCAGGGCGCCAACTGATTTCTACAATTGGGTGGACCAATCTGAACTCGCGACGTACTACCTGGGCAGTGTTGAGCGGTAACCCAATGCATGGACCCGACGGGAAAGTGTGGGCGTGTGTTAAAGGTAATCTTGCCAGCTGGTTGTATATCGATTCGAGTCGCCGCCTCCCACCGGATAGTGGGGGATTATGCTGAGCTTCACCACGATACAACTCCATGTGACATCTTAATGGTTCTACTAAAATATTGACAAAGGAACTTGATATGGTATTATTATATTGTTTGATTAGTTCAAGTGAATGCTCTAGTATAGGTGCAAAAACCTAGAGATAATTTAATAGGATGAAAATGGTTGTTCTCTAATATTTAAAGTTATATCATCTTTCTCGCATTTCCGCAAAAGCAAAGTTATCCAGATCCACCTACATAGCCATGCATATCCTTGGAGTCTTTATTTTCAATTAGACGGGTAAGTCTAGCTGAGTACACTCCCGTACTCAGGGTTTATCCCGTTTGTTACAGATGGCCAAGTATACTTTGGTTATTGTAAGCACTGTCTCTATCCTGTCGAAGGAGAAGAGGAGTAGACCTTGGGCAAGGTCTTCTACGAGCTCATCTTTTGCTGTTGTGGACGAGTTCTCGTGGGCACCCGTTATCTATTAATGGTATTCGTGTGGAGTTAAACTTTGGGTTGAGTTTCAAAACAATGTTTATTTGGCCACATGTGTTGTGGCAGGAGTACTACTTAATTCAAGATAAAGTGTTGTAATAACTTTATTTCGTACTTTAAGTATTTTTGGTTTAATTGTTGGCTCGTTCGAACGTGCATACCTGAGTTTGCGCGATCTTGGTTGGAGATACGATTGTTAGAAATCCTTCGAGATTTCCAGACTACCGGAGTTATATGGGCTCAAGTATTTAAAGTGGTCGTTAATTCGATAACTTTGGTACTTGATCTTTTATAATTTGGGCGGTTCTGTCACATTAGTCAAACCTTGATGTGTGTTCAGGACAACCAATTACTAAGATCAAACTACAAAATAAAAAATCAGACCTGTTAGCATTCTAAGGCCAAAGATATAAGCTATACTTTAAATGAAAGTAAAAAAATACTATATGTACATTTAAATCCTATAAATAGGAGTAAACGAGGTCTTTGATGTTTTGTAGAAATTATTTGTGTTTGTGATGTCAGAATCAGAAGAAACTAATTATGGAGAAACAAAACATCTCTCATTTTCAACGTGAATAAAGCTTTGTCTTTGCCGATTCCACCGGATGGCAGTGAGAGATGCCAATACCACGTGAAATCCAACGTGACAACCACTGGATATGGACCATGCATAAGATAATAAGATTAGATTAGCTAGACGAACGTCGCACTTCCATATGCCTATCTGTTTTCTTTCTGCGGTTAATTATTACTGTACTTCTCTGAAAGGTAACCACAGTCACTTTCTGAATCTGTTTTTTCACAAATGACAACACGAACAGAAGTTAAGTTCGACTCCAAATCAGAGGCTCGGCTACTCTGCATCTTGTATATGGTATGCCTGTGTATATTTATGGCAAGGTATGTTTCTTAATCTGTTTTTACCATACCTAGTTGTTCTTAAAAAGCCAACTCTGCTGCAGGATGTGGTTGCATTGTGAACGGGTTGAGAAATACTAAGTTATGTTTATATATGTAAAAATATACTAATGCTTCATAAGTGTAAGTTTCATAATACTTGAAGGATCACCAACACAGATTTGGACAGCAACATATATGTATGTGTATCGATCTTTCTTAGAAAAGATCATATCATCGGGGCTAACATTTCAAAATCTCAATGAATTAGCTGCAATGCAAACATGAGTCTCATGATCAGGATAATTATTCATCATAGGTTCACACAACTAAAAAACCAGATTACCACAACATTATTAATATTGCATTATTTTTCTAGACAATCTATCGGCGGGATCACATATGTAATGACTCTTTTGTTGTTCTCATTGCTCAACTAGACCAACATAATTGAGGCTTAAACATCTTAGAGCATCTCCAACGGTTTCACAAATGGATTTGGCATTCTTATTTTTACAAAAAAAGTTTAAAAATTTCCTATCCAACGGTTTGGTAAATGAGCTTGACATTTTTGTTAACTTAACAAATACCAAGTGATGTTTGACATATATGCCAAACTACAACTCGTTTGGCAATTGCTCCCCGTGCTACTCTCGCGGGATATTTCCCCCTCACGCGTACAATTTTTAGTTTTGTCAAGTGAATAATGAGAAACCGTTGGAGATTAACCTTTTTTTACCTTTGTCATATTCATTTGGGACTTGATAAATTCCTAATTTTACCAAACAAAAAATACAAAACCGTTAGACATGCTCTTATACTTTACTATTCTTTGATATGTATGCATAAATGACCTTGAACCTTCCTTCTTTATTAATAGTATCAACAGATCTCTCTTCTTGGTTCTTTCTTAAAGGTAAGGTCAAATTTATCCTGAATGGTTGATTACCAACAGTCCAAGACTGTTTTGAATTTTGTAATAGATAGCCTCTATCCCGAGGCGTGAACATTATGATCTGCCAATCAAATTAGCGCTGTGGGCCTATGAAAAGCTCAACAGTACAGAAACTGTTTGTACTGACGGAATTTGTTTTTTGAATTTTCACTGGAGATTTTGTAAACCGATAGCGTGAGGTGGTGTTTTTAATTGCGCCACTTGAAAACCACATACGTAAATGTTTACACTTATGATTTTTTAGGGCCACTGTTAGTGTAATTTGGTCTATACATGGTGGCATGCTTATCCAAACCATTACTGCGTGTAAATGTATTTTTTTTCTCAAAATTTGTAAATCGTGCCAAAGCCCACTAACTAACCCCACAAACTCACATCTCAAATCTCACGTGTTGATGGCGCATCATGTGTCCACCATCCACTAAGGACATGATCCAATACATTGCGCTGCTTGGCGTGCGCGCTATAGGCGTGATAGGTTGTTGTACCAACCGGACCTGGCTCGCACCACCCAGCCAGGCTAGATTTGGTTAGTTCTAATGTACGCAACAAAATGTTGTTTGCTTGTCTGTCAATAAAAAATAGACTATACATTAATGTTATTTGGCCGTCAGTTTTAATTTTTGCCTTGTAGCTAGCTACCACGCTTTCTCTCACGCGGCATGACGTGTGAGCCCTCACGAACCACGCTTGGACGAAGAAACGGAAACAGAGAGGCTCGATGCGTGTTGTACGCCGCCGCTAGATGAATGTCAGGCTTCTTCCATTTGCCTCTATTTTCTTCCTGTAGTAAATTACTTCTCTCTAAGAGTGAAAGGTAAATATATTTTTTCACAACATGTACGGAAGTAAAGTGTTTTGCCTACTCCAAACCAGGTTCTGCTACTCGATTTGCCTGCTCTATTGTATATGGTATATATGGTATGCTTGTATATACTTATATATGGAAATGTGTGTTTCTTAATCTGTTTTTATCATGCCTAGCTAGTTGTTCTTAAAAAAGCCAACGACTCTCCAGGATAGATAGATGCGGTTGCATTGCAAATGGGTTGAGAAATAGTATGAGTTTTCGATCTATATTTGTATGTATGTAAAACTACTATAGTTAATTAATATAAGGATCAGACGAAACAATGCAATTCACACTTGAAGGATCATCAACACTGATTTGAACAACAAAACATGCGTCGTCGACGTTTCATAAGAAAGATCCTCGATCAGCCTAACATTTAAAAAACTCATTAATTTCGCTGCAAACATTCTCATTCCAAGTCTCATGATCTCAGGATACTTAGATAGACAAATTATTCATCACAAGTTCACACGACTGAAACCGGCCAGATCCAAAACATTACTAATATTACATTATTATTCAACTCACACCCTCTCTCTACTACTGTCTTACTGCAGGATGGTTATTCCTCCCGCTACTCCACGGTGGCCACGGTTGCCCTTGCTGTTGTCGCCGCCGCCGCTGCCGTTCCTACCTTTATGGTAGTTGTCGCCCCCTTTGGTGTGAGCCATGGTGACACTGGCATCAATGTTTCCTCCCGTCACATGCCAAGCCGTAGCCACATACAACGGGCGCCCGTGCCACGCCAGCGCGAGGCTGCCGAAGCCCTGCAGGATGCTGAACCCGACTCCAGAGAAGGAAGTCACACTAATGAGATCGGCAATCGCCATGTTGTTCTCGTTGAGGCCGAACTCCACCTGGGTGAACCCCGCACGGGTGATCCTCTCCTTCCAGCTAGTGAACAACTCATGCCGCTCAAGGCGGGCGCTGCCCTCGCCACAGATGATGTCAAAGATCTCGCCCCGGAGGTACGCCTCCGCCGCGAGTGAGCTCGCGGTGGTAGCGGTGCTTCCTGTGGCGCTAGCACTAGCAGTGACGGGGCACATGGCCTCTAGGGAGTCGAACATGGTCGCGTAGTGGAAGAGGGCGTTAGTGAACCTCTCCAGTAGCTGTGGCTTGTTGTGATCTGCCTCATGCTCCACCACAGTGAAGATCTTGGGATTTAACTTCAAGACCTGTTTGAGGAGGACATCTATCGGTGCGGGCACGGTCATCAAGTCGGCATCCGGGTCGACAAGGAGGCGGTGGAGTTGTAGGATGGAGTTGACGGCTAACACCTCGTCCGCGATAGGTTTGAGGTGAATCCAGTTGGGCAATCGATCTAGGTGGTCGGCGCAGACCCCCTGGAAGGTGAAGGGGACATTCACATAGCGTGCGAACTCAGCGAGGCGGATACCTACCTCATGGAGCTCATCACGGGAACTCGTCGGGTTCGGGCCAATGCCTGTGATGCGGAGCTCTGGCGGCCCGCCCTCACGTTTGGAAAGCTCATCCATGAGAGCCGGCCACTGGAGACCCTGCATGAGGGCAAAGTCGATGATGTGCACGCGTTTGCAACCCTCGAACGCTTTGAGGATGGCTCGGTTCGCCGTGGAGTAGGCAAACTTCAGGTAGGGCCCTGCATCATAGAAATGGTTGTATGTTGCTGGTGTTGCAGGAGGCGGAGTAGGAAGGGTCGCGTGCGGGTACGCTGGGAAGAGGCGCTGCGCGAGCGCGTCGGCGAAGTGGTTCCCTACACGGCCGATCCCGGTTGAAGTCGGGAGTTCCTTCAGGACCGCACGTGCCTCAGAGAGGTTGCCATGAGCGACCGAGTAGTCACCCGCCTGTATGGCGCCGGTGCAGGTGATGAGGAGGTGGACTAGGCGGATGGATGCGTCTTCCTCCCTCTGGCGTCGCCTTGCCGCCTCAACGGCGGTTTGGACAACGAGATGCTGCCTAACAGGCTGCAAAAGAGATGCATACAACCGCGGGTTGAGGTAGTGCACAGCGGCATCAGCGTTTGTGGTAGGGATAGGAGCCGAGAAGGCATCGGTGAGGGTTGCTACAGTGTTGGGGTCCATAGGTAGCGAGGTGAAGGGGATGTGACCCATGAGCTTGTCGGAGGTGAACGAAATGGGATTGTTCTTATATCGAACAGTGTGAGCATCGGCCATGCGTGGCTAGCCGGTTGGTGTTCTTATAGATAGGATGTGCACGGGTAGTGACGTATGAGGTAACAGATGGATGGAGATGTAGTGGTGGCGGTGAGGTGGAACAGGGGATATCCAATGCTACATGTTGGATGGGTGACAGGCTAGCATGGTTGGTGGCAGTACGAATCTCGATCTGTGGGTGATTTGTTTGTTTGCCGAGGAGTTTGGTGAAAAAGTAGAAACTGTTATGGTTAGAGCTTGAGTGACGCATACATAGTTGTCACAAGGTAACAATTGGACTGTTCACATATTAAGTAAGAGATATTTATTACTGGAGCTTGAGTGGCACATGCATAGTTGTATAAAGTTAGCAATTAGACCCTGGTTAACGTAATAGGCAATCATATAGGGTCGTTGATGCATATATCTTTGTATATTGCAACTACTAGTGTGGTGGATGGATCACTGCCAGTTGGGACAATGATATGATCTTGAGGATACAGGTGTAGGGGGACCTATAGAGGTGGTGCTCATGTGGAGCCTTGGATACCCATCATTACATGTTGGGTGAGTGATTGGCTGGCATGTTTAATCTAGCATCGCTGTTATTGCTAGAGTTGAAGTAAAGCATATGTAGTTGTAACAATCCAACCAATTAATAACATGTTTAATCTCAAGCATGTATAACAGATTTGTGTGATTGATGTATGATATGGGATCATAACCACGACAAGTAATATTGGTGGTCAATTAGTAGTCGATGTGTGTACTTTGGTGATTAGCACTCAAGACATAAAGGGGTTTGTCCTAGTTTAGGCTTCGAAGCTCTACATCCAGTAATGGGTTCTTCATAAGTATAATGTTCAAATGAGTTCTTACAATGTAGAGGGAGGAGCGTGCTGCTATCTTGGATCTAAGTTTTCAACTAAGATTAAGATGGAGACTGGAGAGATCCCATCGAGGGCTCTTGGTTTCAGATCCAATGAGTAGCACTTTCTCCATTGAATCCAATCCAGGAGACGAGGATTTGGAAAACTTGTTTTCACGATCCCTTTCTTGATTCTTCTTTTGATTTTCTAAAAATGATTAGGGGACAACACATACCCGAAGTGATGCACAAGGATTTTCAAGAACGAGTATTTGATGCCATCAAGCAAGAGGTCGTCTTCTATGCTATAGAAAAGTTGGTTTTAGTATCTTAGTTAGCATAGAACATTCACCCCCTTTTTCAAAAGATGTACTCTTAATTGCTCACCAAAATTTCACAAATTGAGCAAGGCCAAGGGAAGGATGTAGAAAACTATTTGAAAAGTGCCTCAAGCCTTAATTTGTCTCCACAAACGATCTCACCAAAACTTGGAAGTTTTCTGCTAGGGGCTACAAGTAGTTTTTAGTTTAATAATCAAACTTGACATCATGTCTTAGCATCACACTTAATTTAATTAAGAAAGAGTATGATCAACCATACAACCAAACCAAAACATACAACAGAAAAGAGAAGCATATAAGAGTATAAAATAGATTCGTTTTAGGAGGAGAGGAGGAACGCCTACCTCCCAAAAAAAAGTTATTAAGCTAGGTGTGGGAGGTTACGAGTTTGGCGGAACCACGTATGGGAGGCTCCCAAAAAAAGTTAGGTGTAGCCGACTCCTAATAAAACACCTGTACGTGTTACAATTTTCTGTTGTTGTAACGTGCAAATGTCCCTGACAAAACAATATTCAGATAGTGCGTATACGTACGAAGTATTTTTGAAATTCAACAGTGTGAACTTATTAAGCTAGCTATATATATTTCTTTGTACACATCAACTAATCATTCATATAGTCACAATAATATGACAGATGAATTTTAATAGCTCCATCAGCTCTAACTCTAAGGCTCGATTGATATGATGGTCAGCTAGCTACTGATGAATTCGATCAAGTTTAGCCGAAGCGGCAGCCACCGACTGCGACCTTGCGCTCCCCTTCCTCCACCCTCGCGGCCTCGGCCTCGGCGGCGACGGCCTTGGCCGTGTCGTAGGACGCGTGGAGCCCGACGAACAAGTAGTAGGCGAGCAGCGCCGCCGTCCAGACCAAGAAGCGCGTGAACGACGCGCCGTCGATGGAGCCGAGCAGGAAGATGTTGATGAAGATGGACGCCGACGGCAGCCACGGCACGAGCGGCACTCCCCACATCTTAGGCTGGCGCGCCTTAGGCACGCCCCACTGCAGGTACGCCGTGGCGGCGAGCCACGCGGCGACGGTGACGACGTACACCACCCATCCACCACCACCGTCGCTCGTGCTCCCCCAGTACGCGGCGGTGGCGGTGGACGAGGCGACGATGACGACGAGGCAAGCCACGATCCTGTTCCGGTCCGAGTTCACGGTCTCTCCGGCGGCGTAGTAGCGGCGGACGAGGAGGGCCATGGCGACGAGCGTGAAGATGAAGAGCGTGGAGATGGAGAGAAGGTTGGAGAGGATACCGAGGTTCGTGAAGAGCGCGATGACGGCGGTAGCGACCATCATGACGACGGTGGCGTAAACCGGCGTACCAAACCTCGGGTGCACCGTCGCCAGACACGGCGGCACCATATGCGTCCGCGCGATGTGGGTCAAGTACCTCGCCTGACCAACGGCGCCGACGAGGAGCACGGTGGTCATACCCTTGAGCGCGCCGAACGCGACGATGTACTTAGCCCAATCCATGCCGACGGCGGTGAACGCGACGCTGAACGGCGCGTCGGCGTCGATCTCAGCGTACGGCTGCATGAGACAGAGAACGAGCGCGAGGAGACAGTAGACGGCGGTGGTGAGCGTCATGGCGCCGACGAGTCCGACGGGGATGTCTCTAGCCGGATTCCTCGTCTCCTCCGCCATGGTGGAGACAGCGTCGAACCCGATGTAGGCGAAGAAGAGCACGGCGGACGCCGCGAAGATTCCTCTCGCACCGAACGGCGCGAAGTCGGCGGTGAGGTTGGTGGCCTTGGCTTTCGTCAGCCCTGCTACGACGATGAACGCGATCACGGCCAGGTGCAGGATGGACAGCACGTAGTTGAACCGCGACGAGACTTTCGTGCTCAGCACGGCCAGCGCGCAGATCGCTGCCGTCACCGCCACCGCTATTGGGTCTAGCTCTGAGTAGCCTTCCGCTAGGGTGGAGGCGTGTACCCGGAAGTCGTCTGGGTGGTGGTTTAGTAGTGTCGCGAAGTAGGATGTCCATGACCTTGCTACTGCTGCCCCTCCGATGCAGTACTCTAGTAGGATGTTTCCTGCTGCTATGAACGCCATGAAGTCGCCCAGCTCCACGCGCAGGTACGCGAACGACCCACCTGTGTACGTTATATATATATATATATATATATATATATTGATTGGGAATTCAAATTCATGCATGGCGGGGATGATCGTATGCATCAATGTATGTATGTACCTGCGACGGGGATCTCGATGGCGAACTCGGTGTAGCAGAAGACGGCGAGCATGGCGGAGACGCCAGAAATGGCGTAGGAGACGACGACGGCAGGGCCGGCGGCTTCTTTGGCTTCCTGGCCAGTGAGGACGAAGATGCCGGCACCGATGACGGCGCCGATGCCGAACCAGATGAGGTCCCACCACGTGAGCGTGCGCCGCATCTCGGCGCCGCTCCGGCCACGGACCTCGTTCACCTCGGTGGCGTCCAGGGACCGCGTCGTCAGACGGTCCCGCAGCCGTGGCCCCGTCTCTAGCAGTGCCCGCCCGTACGCCGACCAGCTCTGGAACGACTCCTCTGGGAATAGCCCGCCACCGCAGCACCCTGCGTCGCCGCCCGCCTTGCCGCCGGACGCCGCCATGGTGGAGTGGAGGGAGTAGATGAGGGAGGCGCGCGGTTGACCGATGAAGATGATCGATGGATCCACACGCCACGGGGGTTCTCGTTCGATATATAGTGGCGGCGTGGCGCGCGCGTGCCCTAGCTAGCTGCTGGCGATCTCGGCCGTTGGCCTCTCCTCCGCCATCGGCGGCGGGTGGTTGGTTGGGGACGCAGGTACAGTCGGTTGGCGTCGAGCAGGTGGGGTCCGCTCGCCTGTAACAAGATTCCGGTGCGGATCAGTGGACGGGAGAATCTGGTGATGGTGGGCCACGTGGACCGATTCCACGTCGCACGGAGAATCTGAATCTGGGCTGGGATGGGATGCTTACGGCCCAACGACTCCATGGGCTTGGCGGTTGCTTTTCCGTATCCAGTCCAGTAGACTGTAGTACAACTCGACCGTCCATGTCTGGCCTTTTAGGTCCGGCCCATTGCCCTTTTGCAACTTGTAGCAACGAACAAATTGCGGGCTTGTTTGACTACTTGTTTGGCAGATATATGCTCTCTAAAAGTTATGTGGAAATTCAATGAAATTTTAGTATATGATTTGCTTGGTTGGAATTATATATGTCGACATGATCAGCAGACCGGACAAATAATAGAAAATACAAAAATATATATAATAATGTTGGCTCCCTTTACTTTGGTCACAGTGATTAATTACCAGGTAACGAATTTGTTCCTGTTATACGCATTTGAGTGAAACAATAAACTTTGAATTGTTAGCAACTTTTTGGATTGCCAACAAAAAACATTTGTGCACTAACAGAGTCGCCAATGAGCCTCTGATCGGAAGCCGCCAGAGCTATCGCCTGAGCGCCGCCGCGACGTCTTCCGGGCGCGTCGCCGCGTGGTGCGTCGTTTCATCGCCAAGTGCAACCCCATGGAGGATGGCTCCTGTATGGATCGTGCCATCGATACGGCGAGCCCTACATCGGCGAACGGCAAAGGAACCTCAAGCTCATGTTGAGGGGATCACCGGAAAATTATGGGATTCCGACCTCGACTAAGACATCGACGACTTCAGCGATGCTGAGGATCTACCACGCGCAACCTACGTTCGTCTAACGATCCGGCATGAGCAGGGCGCGATCATCATTCAGCACCAAGCCCAGCTTCCTGCGCCGACGGCGTCATCTCGAAAAGCCGTCCGAGCGCTATGAAAGAATCTTTGGAAAGGGCCACTCCCAGCGCGTCGGATGACTCCGTCGGCAACTAGAGAAGCTTCACTATCGGTTCAGCCTCAGCCCCAATCATTTAGGGTCTGTCAGATATAGAACTGACAGTGAAGATTCATCACTGTCGACCTAACATAATCCAGCAATGATGTCGACCTAACATAATCCAGCAATGATGGACCGACAGTAATGTTAGATTCTATAGTAGTGTGTAGACCTTGGCTTCTTTATGTAGTATTAGTGTGCGCCTGTAAACTATAGTTGTTTCTATTCTCTTGATTATATACTCAAACTTTAATGGCAAACTAAAATTCGTATGGAATAATATTATACAGTACTCCCTCCGTCTAAAAAAAATAACGTTATAGGATGCGTGCAGGTCAAACTTTTTTCAATTTTGACTAAGTTTGTAGAAAATACGTGCAACATTTATATCTCCGAATAAATTTGTTAAAAAACTAAATTTGAAGATCTTTCCGATGATACTGATTACTTAGTAATAATTGTTGATATTTTGAAAACATTGATTTCTCAAAAAGCGAGAATGACATCTATTTTGGGAGTAGAGGGAGTATTTTTTTTTAAGAGGAAGATCGTATTGTTTTGGAAGCCGGTACACAGGTGTTTAAATAACTTTTATATAAGCAGTGAAGCTGTATAGATCAAACACATGGGCTGGGCATGGAAGCGGCCCATAGCAATCCTTGGATTCGGCCCATAGCAAAGTTTGTGGCGGCTTTCCTGCATATATGGCCCCGGCCGGTCCATGCCTCCGCTCTCGAATGCTCGGAGTGTCAAGGGATGGAGCTGGAGCGGCGGCGGCGGCGCAACGACCGGAAGGAGGCGATGGAGGATCGGAGCATCCATGACCTCCCGGACGACTTGCTGAGGCAGATCTTCCCCCGCCTCGAGTCCCCGCACTGGCTCGTCCGCGCGGCGTGCGCCTGCAAACGGTGGCGGCGCGCCGTCACCGACGAAGGCCGCGCCTTCCTCCGCCTCGCCAGCTCGCTCCACCCTCCCATCGTCGTCGGCCAGTACCACAACCACAGCACCCGTGGCGACTATTGGTTCGTGCCCTCCCCCTCGTCGCCCATCGTCGACGTCGGCCGCTTCTCCGTCGCCGAGCTCCACGACAAGGAGGCGAGCGTCGCCGACTGCCACGGTGGCCTCGTCCTCCTCAGCTTGGCATACGGGCCATGTCCAATCTCCGAGCCAAACCTCCTCGTCTACGACCCAATGACACGCAAACGCCGGTGGATGCCCCGTCTGCGTCCGCCCAAGAATTCGAAGCAGGTCTTTCGCTACGCCATTACAGACGATGTCTTCTTTCTGCTTGACGGCGACGACGGCCACATCTCCCTATCGAATTTTAGGCTGCTGTACCGCCTCTATCCCGTCACCGCCGGTTACCCGAAGGCCTGTGTATTCTCCACAGCTAATGGCGGGGAGTTGGACTGGCTCTTCTCTATCGACGTGAATACCATGGAGCTGCTGGCCCATCGTCAGAACAGGGATGTTTTCGACTACACGCTGCCATGGCCGCGCGCTCTTGCGGGCATACCCTTATTAAGGCCTTAGCTACGAGCTCGATTTATACTTTACTTTATCTACCAATTTTAATGTTTCGATCGATGTTTTGCACGAGACTCACATTTCTAGTACGTCTCAATAATCTATAGTGTTTCGATAATTTCGTTGCATGAGCCAGCTTTGTTTTCTTTGGTATCATTATTTCATTACTACACAAGCATTATTATAGTTATATTAACTCAGAAATCTTTATCCCTACCAGTTTAATATGATAATAATGGTTAAGCATATTGCGATGCTTGATCGATCTGTTTGGTTGAGTTATGACTTTTATAAAAAAAGTGTTGTGAGCTATGTGCTATGAAAAAGTTGTTGCGGGTTAGGGGCGGTAAGAAAGCCAGAAGCCATTTAGTTCTGTCAGTTGTGGTTTTCTAAAAAAAAAACTATTACCAACAGTCCCACAAATCATTCATGGCCCACATGTGATTCTCTTCTTCTCCCTCGTCTTCTCCATTGTGATTTCTATGCTGCAAAACTTTTAATAACCATATACCCAACACACTTTGGGACCAAAATGCTTTGATCATAAATAGTTTAGACTTTACGATCCACTATACTTACATTTTTTGTGTCCAACTTAGCTTTACAAATTAGAAAAATAAATAATATTTAAACATAAAACTATATTTTTCTAACCATACTCATTGGTTACCATGTTAAATCTACAAATGTTTATGCCCACATAAATCCTACCACCATTGATATTTATTTTTTGAGCCATAATTATTGTTTAATTTTGACTTTGAACAAACCTTTGCTCCAACATAAATTATTTATTACCACTTTTTGTTAACCATTAAATTCAAATGCTTAAACCACAAATATTGTTTTGGTGTTTGATCCATAAGTCCTAGTCCTTATTACCAAATTAATTTATCCTCAACAACTAAATTATGAAAGTTTTTTTTAAATGTTTTCTTTTGTTATGCTTCTTTTGACATGTGAAGCAATTGGCGGCTATAAGAGACGGACAGAACGAAGAGAGATTTATTAGTTTTGTTTTCTCACAGATTTGTATGATTAATGATAAAAAAAATGTAATATAGTTTGTCCTATGAGCTATTGGAACCCAATATTTAGGACGATCCCATGTTTGTATCTGCTATAAATTGCATGTGATTTTGTGGAATAACTCAGACGGAGCCATGAATCTATATGTATTCGAGTTGCAAAATGTATTACAATCTTCTTTCATGATTCATTTATAAAAAAATATGTTTCTAGAAGAAAAAAGTTTATGGCTTGAAATATTCCTCATTCATTTTTACCATTAAAAACCCCAGGTTTTCTTATTAATTAGTATCATCATAAATATATCAAATCAGGTATTTACATTTCCATCTGAGATATTTTTTACCTCACCTATCAATATATAAAATTTTCCTTCCAAAAATAATTAAAAAAAACAGCAACACGATCAAGCTACCTGGCTAAAAGAAAACCAACAACGTGACAAAAGCAACTAAAAATTAGGCAAAAAAAAGGAAAACCAACCATGTGACCAAAAAAACGTAAAAGCGTGGTGACAAATTATATATACTCAAACTAGTTGCAAATTAAATAACTCTCTCCATTTGCATTTTTAGAATAAAATTCGTATGGAATAATATTATTTTATCATGTACTATACGTACGACTATATCATACAGTATTATTATTATTATTATATGTTAGATAAACCCAAGATCATTTTTTTTATGAAATCGGTACACAGGTGCCTTAGAGCAAGTTTAATAGATACAACCCACTGCTGGCTGCAAGGGTTTTTCCAGCTTTCTTACAGCCCACTCATATAGTAATATAGTAGTTGTTTCTTTATAATTAATACATGGGTCACATGTCTTTCTCACAATTTTCCTTAGTTCTTGTGCCCAAGCTGGCTGTAAGCTTACAGCCCACCTCTCTTCTCTCCTCTCTCCTCTGCCTCAGCATTCAGCCCTCTTGTAGCCCACCATAATACTTGCTCTTAAGCAGTATTGGGGCAGCCCAATAATAGACACCATGTGTGAAGTCCAAGATAGCGACATCAGCAAAACTTTTGATATAGAAACTAGCCTACCCAACAACAGTTTCTTCATACAATAAATATCATACTTATTTTATTTTTTTCTCTCCCTTATCCCTTTCTCCTCTCTCTCCGTTCGTTCTTATCCCTTCCTCGTCTCAGGAAGTACGCGAGCACGTGCGGCGGCCAGGCCAGCGGAGGCGAGCGTGCAGTGGCCTAGCGGAGCACGGTGGCCAGCAGAGGCGCGCACAGTGGCCTGCAGGCGTGAGCGGAGTCGGCGCGGCCTTGCAGGCGAGCGCGGGCGCGTGGGCGAGCTGGGCCGGCGACGGCACGGCCTGCGCAAGCGCGGTGGCCGAGGCGGGCGCGACAACCGCGCCCGACGGCGCGCTGACCTGCGGCCGACGTGGCCGAGTTGGGCCGGCGGCGGGCGCGCGCAGCACAGACTGCGCGAGCGCGGCGCCCGAGGCAGCGCGACGCGAACGACCGCGACGAGAGCGCGTGCTGCGGCTTTGGTGGCCGGCGAGCACGGCCGGCGGCGGCGCACGCAGCGCAGCGCGGCCGGGGCGAGTGCGCGAGGGCGGCGGCCGAGGCGGCCGGCGGCGCGCGCAGCGCAGCATGGCGGACGGCGGCGCTGTGGTGGCACTCCTCTCCGGAGGCGCGAGCGGGGCCCTCCACGTCGAAACGGGTCGTTTCTTCCCAACGGTGTTTTAGCGGTTTCTTGGTGCATCGATAAATCGTTTCTCTACGAAGAAACGGTGTCTACGGTTTTTTTTTCTTTCTTCATTTAATTATACATGTCATGTCAGCTTTTTCTTTCTATGTGGCAAGCTCATCAATATTATAGAAACAACTGTCTTTTAATTACCGTTGAGACCAGGGTTTTCAAAATCGCGGTAACCGTTCGGTAACCGACAAACCGGTCGGGACCGGTTCGGTTTCGGTACCGGTTTGAATTCAAATTTCAAATTTGAATTTTTCTAAAAAAAAATTCTGAAAAAATTATTCACGATTTATAGAGTCCAATGGTGTAAAAAATTTTCAAATTGGAGTTAGTTTTCTATTTTTTTTGGACGTGTTTAAGTTTGAAAAAAAAAAGAAAAAAGAAAAAAACCGTGAGGCCCGTTAAGGGCCCATGCGGCCCAATCGCTCCTGCCGCCTCCTATTTAAAGAGCTGTCGGGGGGGGGGGGGATCCCGGCCGCCCCCCGAACCCTATCCGCCCCGCACCCGCTCCCACCCGCCCGCGCGCCGCCTGGACCGCCGCCGAGCCTCGGTAACCGCTCGGTCGGAGTCGGTTACCGAGGGATTTTGGTCGGTTACCGACCGCGTGCCTCCGAGTCCTCCCCCTGGCGGTTACCGTTCGGACAGGGTCGGTTACCGACCGTTGCGTTCGGTAACCGCTCGGTTGGCTCGGTAAGTCTTTTTTTTGTTTTTTTCATTTCTTTGCATTTGTAGTTGCTTTAGTTGTAGGATTTAGTTCTAAGATGTAGTATTGATGGAGTATATGATGTAGAAAATATTTATTGTAGGATTTAGGTAGGATTTGACTTAGAATGTATCTAGGAGTTAGGTTTATTTGGTTTAGGATTTAGGATTTGCGGTTGGATTTGCTTTAGGATGTATGTAGGATTTAGGATTTAGGATTTTATTGATATAGGATTTAGGATTTAGTACGGGTCAATATTGACACATGATGTAATTCCCATGAAATATGTTAAGGTAAACAAAAGGTGCATCCCTGAAAACTATTTTTTATAATAAATATAGTACTCGCTCCGTCCTAAAGATGATATTATTCTTAAATAGTGTTGAATCAAATAGTCTTAAATTTAGCTGAGTTTATATACTAAGATTTTAGTATTTAATATAGTAAATAAGTACCATTAGATTCTTTATAAAATATATTTGTTGTATTGCTATATATTTGCGGTATGATTTGATGCATGTGTTGGATTTGTTTGTGTTGTCCATTTGTTCAGGAGATGCCGAGAGACCGCAGAGACGTGGTATGAGAGCATGGTGAGAATCTTGCTCCCGGTTGGAAATGCAACTACTATCTTAAACAAAAAGCCGTGGGTGGTGCTTCCCGATTCAAGCAGCATTTGGCTGCGCACGGGACGCAGGTGGTCCACTGCAACAAGGTGCCCAGAGACGTCCGGGAGTACTTTCAGCAGGATCTCGATAGAACTAGGCAGGAAACTAGTGACCGCTCTCGGCAAAGGGTTGCACGAGAGGCTGCTGCAGCGGAGGGCAACCACCCCCTTGACGATGACGAGTACGAGGCTCAGTTGCAGGCAGCCATGAATCAGTCCAGAGCAGAATATGAGTACCAGGAGGGGGTGCAGCGGAGAGGAGGGCTTACGAGCGTGGAGGTGGCAGTGGTAGTGGTACTGCTTCGCAGGGGGGCAATCCTTTGCAGAGGATGTTTCGGAGGTCTAGTTCACAGAGGCAGACCCCTGCGGTGGTGGAGGACTACAACTTGGCAGCGGATACGAGGGGTGGACTCCAGCAGACACGGATTGATACAGGGCCATGGACGCAGAGGGGAAGGAACGCGAAGGACGCAATTGGGAAAGCTTGGGGAAAGTTTTTCCATACTGCAGGAATCCCCGGGAGACAGGCGGACAATCCGTACTTTGTTAGTGCGGTCAGGGAGACGCAGAAGTGGGGTAAGTACATATACTTGGAGACTTCAATTCATTACGTATATTTCTCTATTCTCATGATTCGCTTACGATTGCAGGTGAAGGCATCGCGTTGCCCAGTGGAAAGGATATAGACGGGAAGTACCTCGATCATAATGAGAAGGACCTGCAGATGCGGTACGCAAAGTTTCGGGAGGAGTGACCCTTGTTTGGGGTCACGTTGATGTGTGATTCGTGGACGGGCCCGACAAGAATGAACGTCATCAATTTTTTGATCTATTGCAATGGCGTCATGTGGTTCCACAAGTCACTTGATGCGACGGGCAGGAGCCAAGATTCATCTTATTTGCTGGGGGTACGTCCAAAATATTATGTCAGTTCACATGCACTATGTTTTCTCGGTTCCACTAAATGTTGTGCCTACTTGTGCAGCTGATTCGCAAGGTGGTTGACGAGATAGGTGTTGAGCATGTCGTGCATATCGTCACGGACAACGACGCCAACTTCAAGAGAGCATGCCACAGATTGAACGAGGAGTACAAGCATATTGTTTGGACACCTTGCCTTGCACACACCATCAACCTGATGCTGAAGGACATTGGTAAAAGGGCGGAGCATGCAGGTATGATCTCAACATGCAAGCACATTTCAGCTTGGCTGCACAACCATGGCCAGTTGAATACAATGATGAGGGAAGCCATTGGTGGTGAGTTGGTCAAATGGAATGCCACTAGGTTTGGGAGCAACTACATGTTCATGGAGAGCTTCCATCGGAAGCGTGATCGTTTTATGCAATGGATGGGATCTTCCGAGTTCTTGCATAGCAGGTGGGGAAAATCCGAGGAAGGTCATTTTGCTCACGCAAGGCTGTCGAGCATACAGTGGTGGGACACACTCAAATACATCATCGATTCAGTGGCACCAATTTATAGGTTCCTTCGGTTCGCTGATCAGGATAGGCGACCTAACCTGTGTGAGGTTGTCTACAACTTCCAACAGTGCAAAAATGAGATGGAGAAGTTCTTTGCAACAAATGTCTCAATGTGGCATGAGTACAAGGATATCATGGATGCCAGGATTGCGGACGTGTACCAAGGCACGCATGTGCGCCCAGGTGCGATCACAACCATTGTTAAAATAGCAGTCTCTACATATTGAGTATTTACCATTTGCTAATTTGTCGTGCATCGTATGTTGCAGCTGCTGTACTCAACCCAAGGCTTGTATACCGTTACAATCCAACTCCGGCCATGTTTGCTGGCCTCAAGGAAGCATTTGGGAAAATGACGGATGTGCACTCCGCTGTCTTAGCATTACAGGAGGCAGAATCATTCCGCATACACCTTGGAGAGTTTGGCAGCGAGATGGCCATTAAAATGGCCTCGGACCCCAAGACAACCCCATGTAAGAGTACTTTTGAACTCATTTTTTTGTCTTTTTCAGCGCGTACCTAACATAATGGGTTCCACTTGCAGCTCAATGGTGGATGTTGTTCGGCAGGAGCACTCCAAATCTGCAAAAACTTGCGCTGAGGCTTGTTGCACAGTGTGTGTCCTCCAGTGGATGCGAGCGCAACTGGAGTACATTTGCTTTGGTGCACACGAAGGTTCGGAATCGCTTGTCCCACAAAAAACTGAACAAGCTAGTGTATGTGAACTACAACCTTCGTCTGCGACTCGCGGATGCATCCGGACCACCTAGGCGTGAGGAAGAAGACTTCATTGACCAGTTCACGCAGATATCCTTTTACGAAAGGGATAATCCGGTTCGAGACTGGATGGAGTATGGCAGATCCAACCAGGCTCCAGTTCTCGACGAAGAGGATGAAGAAACGGACATCCCTCTTCCGTCCCATATCGTGAGGTACGTTGATGTACTTTGTTAGCCACTAACGAACCATACTTTTAATAATATGATTCATTCTTTGTGATGACAGAGACCAAGTGGACCCCGACGATCTTGGGCCCATCAGTGATTGGGCCCGTAGACATGTGGGTGACACGCATCTTGGGAAAAGAAAATACCAGACGTGACCTAGCTAGAAAAAAAAAGGGGAAGCGAGTGCAATAACCTGTCACCAGCGATGATTCGACAGATGATGACGAGGAGGATGAGCAAAGTCCACGGTACCAGGAGTCCGATCACAGCAGCTCAGCAACTGACAGTGGAGACGGTCATAGTGGTGACGATGACCCTGGAGCTGCTGTTGTTGGTGGTGGTGGTGGGGCTCGGGGTTCTGCAGATGGTGCTGGTGGTAGTGGTGTTGGTGATGCTGGTGGACTTCGTTTCACAGGTATGGATTGTTACAGACTTTTTTTAATGTCTATGTCTATTCACTAGTACTAATTATGGTCGGCTGCAGGCGAGACGGACTTCACACATGCTACTCAGGACCACGACCATGGGCAGCCGGAATCGCAGAGGAGAGCGTATGGCCCGACGGACTGCTACGACACGCCACAGTACTCATCTTCCTTGTACAGTGATACATCGTACGGTGGTGGTTATACCTACCCCGTTCCTAACATCAGCATGCAGCCGGCCACTAGATGGGTCTACGAATGGCAAGACCCGGATTTCTACAACATGTTAGTGCAGGAATGAGAGACCACAGCTCATTGGACGGGCCAATCATGGATAGAGTACAAGGCCGGGCTACAGTCGTGCGGTATCGCTCTAATGTCCACCGCAGAGTATGAGGAGGGGTGCCGAAACGGGATCTTCCCTTATATGCAACGCCAGTGAGTAGTGACCATGATGTTCGCGTGTCTACGACACGAGGTATTTCCATAGACGATTTGTTGTTGTTGCAACGGTGAACTACGTTATTTCCGTCGTGAATTTGTGGCTAGTGCATCACTATGATATTATTGTGGGGTTGGTCATTTGTATCACACTATTTTACATGAATTGTGTGTTCTATTTACATCATTATGCACAAAGGTCATGCAAAAAAATTGATTTTTTCAAGCAAAAAAAAAAAAGCCACCCGACGGTTTGGACCGGTTACCGTTCAAACCGGTCAGTAACCGGCCCTAACCGACCAGTTACCGGTCCAAAACCGATTGCACTGCGGGGTTTGAATTCAAAATACAAATCGTTCGGTTTGGACCGGTAACCGGTCAAACCGGTCGGTAACCGCCCGACCGGCCCCCGGCGGTTACCGATCCCGGTTCGGAAACAAAAACCCTGGTTGAGACTGCCCTTAGATCCTAACATGGGCTGGGCTCGTTAGCGGCCCACAGCAATCCTTATATTCAGGTCAAGAACAGGCGGGACCTTCGCGGCTGCATATTATATCTGGCACGTCCGAACGCACCGGCCGGTCCATGCCGCCGCTCGATCTTGCGCGCTCGGAGTACTGTTAGGGTTTTACTATCCTGCATGGCGCCATGGCAGGTGGAGCGGCGGCGGTGGCGGCGGCAGGGCAAGGACCGGAAGGAGGAGATGGAGGAGAGGAAGAACATCCATAACCTCCCAGACGACGTGGTCAGGTGTATCCTCCTCCACCTCGACTCGCCGCACTGCGTCGTCCGCGCGGCGTGCGTCTGCAAGCGGTGGCGCGGCGTGGTCACCGACGGCGGCGCCGACGAAGGCCGCGCCTTCCTCCGCCTCGCCAGCTCGCTCCACCCTCCCACCGTCGTCGGCCAGTACCACAACCTCTTCACCCCGTCGCAATCACCTGATCTGTCACCACTTCGTGCCCTCGTCGCGGTCGTCGTTGCCCACCATCGACGGCCGCCACTTCTACGTCGACGATTTCCACAGCAAGTACTCGAGCGTCGCCGACTGCCGCGGTGGCCTCGTCCTCTTCAACGTGAGGTACGGGCCGTGCGCACGCTCCGTGCCAGACTTCGTCGTCTACGACCCATTGACACGCGAACGCCGGCGGATCCCTCGTCCGCTTCCGCCGAGCAAGCAGGACTATCGGTACTGCATTGGGACACGTTTTGCTGCATGACAGCGACGACGACGGCCACATCTCCATATCGAATTTCAGGCTGCTGTACCGGCTCGACGCCGCCGCCGACGAACCTCAGGCCTGTGTCTTCTCCACAGCTAACGGTGGAGAGTGGGACTGGTGCATCTCTATCGACCAAGTGTATGCGATGGACCTGCAGGTCTATCGTCGGAGCAGGGATATCTTCAACTACACGCTGCCATGGCCTCAGTTCTTGCGGGCATGCCCTTAGGCTTTAGCTACAGGGCGGATTTTGCTGATCGAACGAGCTCGGTTTACACGTCTTTCTGCTTAAAGAGAGGAAGAGAGAGAGGGAGAAGTAAAGGTGCTGATGCTATTCCTGCGTGTGAACCGGCGGTAAAAATGATTTTCATCGTCGTTTTATTATAAACAAACCGACGTTGTTAATAGAACTGGTGCTAAAAATAATGTCTCTTAGTTAAAACTATTTTTTAAAGTAGTGGATTTCACTTAAAAGCAAATTCAATCTCAATAAGTTTCAGATCCGTTTTCCTCGTTGGTGACAGAAAGGAGAAAGAAGACAAAAAAAAAAGAGATTTCTCAACTTCGCCTAAAGTGATGTTGGTCATCGTTCGTTAGGTATCTATTCTCAGGCCTATTGTTGTTGTCGAGTATTTACATGTGCGTTCATCCATACGAAGCGTAAAAAATATTTGGTTTTGAGATTATGAGCTTCTTCGCCGTCAAAAAAAATCTCGATAATCTAGTATTTGGGTATATAATTTCTGGTCCAAAGTGTTCTCCTCTTTTCATGAGTTGTTATATATGTCGACTTCTTTGTTTACTACTAGTTGCTCTTTCCTGAAATATAGTGTATTATTCTATGCTCAAAAAAGAAATATAGTGTATTCTAGGCTTCTAGCTATTTTGAGACAAAATAAAAGAGAGTTCAATAGACGCCTACAGATCGATGGGTTGGGCTTTTGAAGCGGCCCACAGCAATTCATGCATGACGAACAGGTGAACAGGTCGGACAAAATTAAAGTTTGTCGCGGTCGGGGCTACAACACTACTTATATGGCTGCTCTTGCTGGTCGTAACCGCTTCGGAGTGAGTGTTAGGGATTTTTATCCTCCATCTATGGCGCCCTTGGAGATGGATTGGCAGCGGCGGGGGCGGCGTCGGCTTCGGCAGTGGCAGCGCAAGGACCGGAAGGCGGAGGCGGTGGAGGCGATCAGGAGCATCGACGACCTCCCGGACGACTTGCTCAGGCAGATCCTCCTCCGCCTCGACTCCCCGGTCTGGCTCCTCCGTGCGGCGTGCGCCTGCAAGCGGTGGCGCCGCGTCATCACCGACGGAGACGAAGGCCGCGCCTTCCTCCGCCTCGCCAGATCGCTCCACCCGCCCACCGTCGTCGGCCACTACCACAGCTATTCCGGTGGCGGTTACCGGTTCGTGCCCATCGACGGCGGCAGCCGCCGCATCTTCTCCTTGAACGATTTCCACGACAGCTACTCGAGCGTCGCCGACTGCCACGGT
The DNA here is from genome assembly GCA_022036555.1 of Microstegium vimineum. Lineage (NCBI taxonomy): Eukaryota > Viridiplantae > Streptophyta > Magnoliopsida > Poales > Poaceae > Microstegium > Microstegium vimineum. The sequence goes on from CM039129.1 coordinate 40,885,438, forward strand.
GGCCTCGTCCTTCTCCGCATGAGATACGGCCCGGGTGGAGTCGTCGTGCCAAACCTCCTCGTCCGTGACCCGTTGACACGCAAACACCGGTGGGTGTCGTCCCGTTCGCGTCTGCCGAACGAGCAGGCCGACTGCTGCTACGGCACTAAAGACACCTTCTTCCTGCTTGACGGCGACGACGGCAGCATCTCCATATCGAATTTTAGGGTGCTGTACCGTCTCAACACCGGCGCCGCCGCCGCCACTGACCCTAAGGCCTGTGTATTCTCCACAGCTAACGGCGGAGAGTGGGTCTGGCTCTTCTCTATCGACGACATAAATACGACGGCGATGAGAGTGTTGCCGGAGGAGACCAGGAACATTTTCAACTACACGCTGCCATGGCCTCTCAATCCTTGCGGGCCTGCCCTTAATAAGGCCTTTTAATTACACATTTTGTTGAACGGTCGTCGGTTTACTTATCTATCACAATATATAATCTATATATCATCTATTTAAATGTCTCTATGTTTGCACGAGCTGAGTACGTCAGACATTTTCCGGTTTCAATAATCTATAGTGTGTTTGAACAATTTCATTGCACGATCGTCGAGCGAGCTTGCCAGACGTGAAAACAATAAGAGGGGCAAATGGCAAAGTCTTTCAATGCTCACATTCACTACCGGAAACGGCCACTTCGTCGAGTGCCCGGTGGTTTGCCGAGCGCTTTTTATCGAGCACTCGACAAAGTACATGTTTGTCTGAGTCACACTCGGCATATCTCAACACTCGGCAACAAAACTCTTTGCAGAGTGCTGGACATTCGGCAAATCATAGCACTCGACACCACTCAGGTTTGTCGAGTGTCGGACACTCGGCAAAGTTTGGCTCTAGGCAAAACGGCTCGTTGTTGAGTGTTGGGCACTCGGCATAGCCGACACTCGGCAGATGTCGTTAGGAGTTGACGCTGTCAGTCGTTTGTCAAGTGTCACTGTTAGGCACTCGACAAATGTTAAAGTTTGTCGTGTGATTTGCACATTGCACTTAAGCTTTGTCGAGTGTTTTCTCAGACACTTGGCAAATCTTTTTTTCCTTTTTCCTTCTTGCCTCTAAACTTTTTCTACTATCCTTCAATAGTACCTAGAGCTATATGTTTAAGTATGAGAATTTTCTTGATGTGTTTGTTATATTTAGTTAGTTTATTTCAATTAAGTCAGTTTTTTTACCCAAGCCAAATTTGAATTGCAAGTGATTCAAATAATAAAAAAATGAATGAAAAAATAATATCCATATTATTAAGCCTAATTTGAGTTCTTATACGGGAAAGTAAAACAAAAACTCAACATCTTGTTCACGAAACACGACCTCAAACATTTGTATGAATTGTTGGAAAATTCTATAAATAGCAAATGGACTCCGAAAATTATAAAATTTATCAAGAACTCATGATATCATACTTGGAACTTGTGATAAAAAATTGGGATGATTTCGCATAAATTGTCACGTACATGTCTTACAAATGCAATCATCTCCGATAAGGTTTCATATCACTTACAAGGATTGAGTAGGATTTGAATTGAAAGCAAAGGTGAAATTAAAATTTGACTTCAAAACTTTTCATACAAGCAATACACAACATAGATGGTGTCATGTCAAGTTTTGGTAATTTTTCGAATCCGTTTAATACATGCAATAAAGTTTTCATATCACTTAGAAGTTTTCATATAGGCAATACACAACATAGATGATCACCAAGCGAATCTCCGCAAAGCCATATAGATGATGTCGATCACCAAGAGTAACAAGCACTAAATCTCACTTGACCAAGGCTAGTCTAATGATTGAATGGATGCACACTTGCTATCTCTAAGCAACTAGTGAGGATCAACTCATGGAATTGCAATTCACTCTCTCACTAGGGCTCTTGCACTCCTTGCAAGCTCACAAGGGTTGTTCAGCAAATGAAATGGGCAAGAGTAAGTCCAAAGGGTTGGTGAAGGAGTATAAATACGCCCCAAGCCAACCTCTAGCTGTTAGAGGCAAATGCCTCCTCTTTGCGTTACTCGGGACGCTAAAATCAGGTGGGGTCCAGACCAACGCGCATTCATCCTAACCCCTCAGTTCATTGTGTTCAATAGGAAAAGACACACAGTCCGGACGCTAAACAGAGTCCGGACGTGTGACTCCGGACAACGTCTGGACTGAAATTCCCTCTCTGGAACTCTCTGTGTAGGGTTTAGACGCAACCTGCAGTCCGGACTCTACACTCCGGACAGTGTCCGGATCAAATCTCACAAACTGGAGCTCTCTGCATAGGGTCCGGGCGCTATAGCATGTCCGGACCCTTCACAGTTCACAGCGTCCGAACGCGCTGAAATAGACGCGCAAACCCTAGGGTCTGGACGTACAACCAATGGTTCAGACCCAAGGACTTCCTTGCGTCCGGAGCTCTTTCTTGAGCTGAAACAGCACACTTCCAACATGGAAGTTGATCAACAAGGTTCAAGGACTATTTCTAAAGCTTCCTAGTGCTAGTTTTCACAAGTGTGCACCACACCTAATCACTTAGCCTCTCCTAGGTCAAGCTACTAGATAGTACCCCCTTAATAGTACGGCCAAAGAAAAAAGAAAATGTTAAACTACTATAAGTGTCTCTCAACTCCAAATGACACTTAGACCTTAGACCTAGTCTATATTTCAACCTTGTCGCCAATCCTTTGAAAACCGAAACGATTACATTAAGGGGCACGAATACCATGATATCTCAATCAACCATCCATTATCATGACCTAACTTTCTTATTGCCTCTACAAAACATACGTTAGTCATAGTAATCTTGCATTGTTGTTAATCATCGAAACACTAGGGGCCTAGATGCTTTCATCGCCGCGCGCGTATTCTTCCGCGTGCGGCACCCGTGGATAGCAAGTTTGGATAAATACCAAGTTGTTTTAGGGAGTTGTTGAAGAAGGAAATTTGAGATTTTACCAAAGTTATAAGAATACCAAGTTGTTTTAGGAAGTTGTTGGAGATTCTCTATAACTATATCACTACCAAAGCATCAAGACTCAAGAGATGGATGGTTCACGCTTGTTGCCTGCACACGGTAGGTATAATTGTATTCCACCAGGTGGATTTCTTCTTTTATTTTTCTATGGGTATCTCAGGCCTGTTGCTATTGTCGAGTATTTGCCAGTGTGAGCATCCACACGAAGCATAAAAAAGGTTCGGTTTTGAGATTTAGAGCTTTTCATAGTGTGGGTATAATTTAGATGAAAAATCAGTTTCCGAATATATCTAATGTAATCTAGAGTGCTTGTAACAGGTTATAATGTACTCAGTTACTATATAATATATTCTTCTTTCGCCACAAAAAAATCTGAATAATCTAGTATTTGGATATATAATTTATGGTCCAAAGTGTTCTCCTTTTTTTTGCATGAGTTTTTATGTCGACTTATTTGTGTACTAGTTGCTCTTTCCTGAAATATAGTGTATTCTAACTATTTTGATACAAATAAAATAAAAGACAGTGCAACAGACGCTTGGATTTAAATTCTGGTGATATATATGTTAGATAAACCCAAGCCTGTCTTAGATCCTACAGATCGATGGGCTGGGCTTTGGAAGCGGCCCACAGCAATCCTTGGAGGGATTCAGGTCCCAAAGAACAGGTCGGACCAAAGTTTGTTGTCAACATACGTATAACCTTTTAATAAAGTATGTATAAAAGTATATATGCGTCATGCCGTTGGTAGGTATGCTCAGATACTCCGTACGTCGGTATGTTCAGATACGTAACATTTATAAGAGTATGTATATATAAAGTATATGCATATTTAATTTTCTGGTTATATTCAGCATGGTAGCTATATACATGCATACTTGTAGTTTGGAAGTATCTTTGTATACTCATCAGAGTATGTATACATGCATACTTGTAGTTTGAAAGTATCTTTATATACTCATCAGGGTACGTATGTATACATACCTTTTTATCAAAGTATAAGCTATTATCAGGACATACACATTAAAGGAAAATATGTAAACTATACTAAACTAGAGTAGTACTATCATGTTTATGTTCTCAAGTAATACTCATCACGCAGGTGGGTCGCCGCCGCCCGCCACCGGAGAAGAGACGCCTGGCCAGCAGCCTCGTGTACATCATCAGCTAATTGTCTGGTGATGAAACGAGATCACAAAATCGACATCGTCCCCATCAGCTACTAATTGTCAGATCATTGGGCGGCACCGTCGTGGGGCTTCGTGCGGGTCGGGTCGTCGCCGTCGCCGTCGCCGTCAGTGATGAGTACCGCATGGATGGGGGTGCCAAAAGCAGGGGAGGACCGCACCGCCGCTATGGGTTGCCGTGGGATGGCCGCGCCGCCGGAGTGCCCTTGCGGCGATGTCAGCGGGGGAGCCCGCCGCTTCGCCTCGATCCTGCGCCTCGCCGTGCTCGTAAATGAGAACGTTGCAGCCCACTCTGCGTATATACGGAAACAGTCTGCCTGCCTGATCCGCTTTCCACGGTAAATTATCCGGCCACCCGATTCTATATACGGATATACTCATACCCACGCCAGCTACAAATGGGTCAAACTTTAAAACCCGTTTCCCCGCTAACTGGCCGCTCAGACGGAGGATGGAACGACGTCGTCGGCCTGTTAACGCGCGGGACTGACTGCGCGTAGGCCCTATATATATATATGGCCCCGGTCGATCCATGCCGCTGCTCTTGCTGGTCATAACTGCTCGGAGTGCGTGTTAGGGTTTTTTATCCTCCGATCCATCCATCCATGGCGCCGTTGGAGCTGGAGCGGGGTCGGCGGCGGCAGTGGCAGCGCAAGGACCGGACGAAGGAGGCGGTGGGGGCGATCAGGAGCATCCATGACCTCCCGGACGACTTGCTCAGGCAGATCCTCCTCCACCTCGACTCCCCGGTCTGGCTCATCCGCGTGGCGTGCGCCTGCAAGCGGTGGCGCGGCGTCATCACCGACGGCGCAGACGACGAAGGCCGCGCCTTCCTCCGCCTCGCCAGATCGCTCCACCCGCCCACCGTCGTCGGCCACTACCACAGCTATTCCGGTGGCGGTTACCGGTTCGTGCCCTCCTCGTCGTCGCCCATCGACGGCGGCAGCCGCTTCTCCTTCGACGATTTCGGCGACAGATACTCGAGCGTCGCCGACTGCCACGGTGGCCTCGTCCTTTTCCGCATGAGATACAGCTCGTCTAGACTCGTCGTGCCAAACCTCCTCGTCTACGACCCATTATTGACACGCAAACACCGGTGGGTGTCACGTACCCGTCCGCGTCTGCCGAACGAGCACGCCTACAGCTACGGCACTAAAGACACCTTCTTCCTGCTTGACGGCGACGATGGCAGCATCTCCATATCGAATTTTAGGGTGCTGTATAGGCTCAACACACTAGTACAGAAACCACCTTCGACTGATTTCCAAAAACGACTTTAGCCTCGATGAAAATTGGACCTTTAGCCTCGGTTGGTCCTCCCAACGGCTCGTTGGTCAGACATTGTCAGGGGGGACTTTTAGTCCCAGTTGGTGTTACCAACCGGGGATAAAGGTCCATCTTTAGCCGCGGTTGGTATTACCAACCGGGGTTAGACCTTTAGCCCCGGTTTAAGGCACAAACCGAGGCTAATTCGGGGCCTTTAGTCCCGACTATTTCTATGGACCGGGACTAAAGGTCTCCCCCCTATTTGAACTCTCTTCCTCCCCCTGCCCGAGCCCGAAAGCTCATTTCTTCCCTTCCTCTCTGTTCTTGCTCTTGTTCTTGGTGTTCTTCATCTCCTCTTCGGTCATTGCTTCATTTGATCACTTCTACGCCTCCATCGACTCGTTGAAAGGTTACTATTTTCAACCTCTCATGTTTTAGCGGCAACATATATTGTTTCTTGTTCTAGATGTGATTTTTCTTTATAATTTTCTCTTTTTTGCCATTTTAAGTTTTATTCACTTGATATTGTTTGAATATTTTGAACAAGACAACTAAAATTAGTATTCTAAGTATACACCTTTCATTTCTAGAGTATTATATGTTCCACATTTCAAGATTAGTTTAGCTTAGTTTGAGAAATATATAGATTCTTATTAGGATATTATTAAATGATGAATTTATGGTGGATTGTTCTTGATTTATATATGTGTCACTTGAGCTCAAAATAATTATATATTTAGATGAAGAAGGTAGCTACCTAGAATACTTTAGTTGTATACATGGTAAATTTTAGTTGTTTTATTTTTTTTAGAATATAAGGAATTTATAATATCTAGTTTGAAAAATAAGTATAGAGAGTAGATGACAACTGCTTGGGGACACTCGGCTTCTGATCGGGTTCAAAAGCGACTAAGATCAGACCTCCCTCTCATTACCTGTGGCAAGTGTATGCAAAAGACTGTGAAAGAGTACCGAGTGGAGAAGCCGGGTCCCAACAACGGTCGAATCTTCTATAAGTGTCCAGATCGCAATGTGAGTTATATATTTTGTCACATTTGATGGTTATGGTTAATTTGTACCTATATTTCCTGATGATTTTGATTAAAGTGTTGGTTTTTTATTTCTATTTTCAGTGGGATGGCACTGAATGTCGCGGCTGGTACTGGGAGGAAGAGTATGTTACACACGTCGCGAAGGCTACGAAAGCTTATGAGGCAGTGAGCCAGCTCAAGAAGTCTGTCGATGCTGAGCAAAAGAATAATGATTTGTCTGCTTTAGTTGAGATTGGTCGAGAGATCATTACGCTATGGTTAGAGCAACAAGTGTTGAAAGAAGACCACCTCAAAGGAATTCAAGAGACATTTGTTGGATTTTTTCTTGAAAAAGTGGTCAAACCTGGAGGCGACTTCTATTACGACCCGGCCGTCCCACTCAAGCCAAATCAAAACGAACATTTGTATGATATTTAAGTGGCGAGAGCGTTCGTGTCTTAAGTCAAGTAACAATGAATAATGATGTAATTTTTATGTGCATATATATATTATACTTATAGAGTTTCATAGTTTATTTGTGCTTAATGTTTGAAAGTAATTTATAAGTGTGTGAATACATGTGTTAGCAGCGAATACATGTATTAGAAGCGTAGAATACACACATTTGAATACCTTATCTAATTGGAAAATCAAAATAAGAAATATCATAATCAGAAGAAAAAAAAGGTCTTTAGCCCCGGTTGGTAGTGCTGCCACGAGTAGCCCGTCTGCGCCACCTGACGCACTTGCGAACCGGGACTAAAGGGGGGGACATTTAGTCCCGAATCTTTAGCCCCGGTTTAGGCACCGGGGCTAAAGGTCCTTACAGACCGGGGTTAAAAACCGGTTCTGTACTAGTGACAGCGGCGCCGCCACCTACCCTCAGGCTGTGTATTCTCCACAGCTAACGGCGGAGAGTGGAGCTGGCTCTTCTCTGTCGACGACGTAAATTCGACGGCGATGCGGGTGTTGCCGGAGCAGACCAGGAATATTTTTAACTACACGCTGCCATGGCCTCAATCCTTACGGGCCTGCCCTTAAGGTCTAATTAGCTAACACATTTTGCTGAACGAGAGTCAGTTTACTTATCTATCACATTAATTAATCTATATATCATCATCTATTTAATTAATTGTTTCTATGTTTGCACGAGTCAGACATTTTCCGGTCTCAATTACTAATCTATATATAGTGTGTTTGTGCAATTTCATTGCACGATCGAACGAGCTCCCCAGACGTGAAAACAAGAAGAGGGGCAAATGGCAAAGTCTTTCAATGCTCCCATTAGTTCAATATTAAGTACTTCCTCCGCCTTGCCAGCTCACTCCACTCGCGCCTGCCGTCGTCGGCTAGTACCCACAACAAAGGCCTTTGTGATAATCTCTCCATGCCCTCCTCGTCGCCCATCGACATCGTAGCCACTTCTCCATCGAGAACTTTCCTATACATAGGACTGTTTGGAACTGCTTCGCTCCATATTTTTCTCTGCTCTACGTTTTTTTAGTCAAACAGCTCTACTCTATTTTTTTTAACCAAACGGTTTTAGCTCTACACACGCAGCTCCAAAAAAAAGTGAAGTTGTGAGAGTACGGTTGTAGCTCTACACATGCAGCTCAAAAAAAGGTGGAATTATGAGAGCAACTAACGCCACAAACTTCAGTTTTTTATGTGTAGCTGTGCAGTTTGTAGAGACCCATAGCCAAGCAGAGACCGCCAAAGCGTGGCACGGCACTAGCCCGCCGGGGCACGGGACGGGGCATGACGGCGCTATCGTGGTGTTACGGCATCGATCTAGGCCTAGGCATGACACTACGACATCACATTCGTCCCGTGTTGGCACTATGAGGACGGCAGCCCGGCGTGCCCATGCCGGCACGGCCGTTGTTGTCGCAGGTGCCAACGCTACGTGGACACGCCTCGCTGCCCCGGCCGAGCGCCGCAAAGCCACATATGCGTCACCGTCGCGCAGACTTGCCTCCAGGTCCGTGCCTCCGCCGCCGCAGCCACATCGTCGAAGAAAGAGAGGCAGGGGAAGGAGTGGTTGGGACTAACGGTCGGAGGAAGAGAGAGCCGGAATGGCCTAGGACTCGCGAATAGGAAGCGAGATGCAAGATGCGGTGGGAGAAAAAGTTGCGGCTGATAGCGAGGAGAAAGCCAGAAAACTAATTTTTATATCTATAGGAGGATTTCTATGAAGCTAGGCCCGTTTGGATCATTGAATTGAATTCAGTTTAATAATCATAATTTAGACACATATTAATTAAGCTAATATGGTTTTATATGAGTTATATATGTATATTATTGTTGGCTATACGAGAAAAATAGTTGTGTTGTATTTCTACCATAGGAGAGTGAGTTGCACTACGTCAAAATTAAACTTCCGCAACGTAAATATGGTAAATAGGGTATTTAACGGTTAGACCCAGTGCGAGGCCTAATAGCCACAACACATATAAAAACACCCCCCTCTCTCTCCCCTCAGCATTCCACGGCGGCGCACGAGTCCTAGGCCATTCCACGGCCACGGGAACAGAGACTTCAGTAATACTGCCGGCCTACGCAAGGATCGTGACATAGGAACCACCTGCTGAGAAGGCCACGTGTGACAAAAGGTTAGCATCTACTCATAGACAATTATGTCAACACAATTTGAGTGGAATTGTAACTGGACACTTCTTTGGTTCTCAATTTAAATTGATGGTGATAGCAATGCAAGGTCGTGATATATTTTCCTCCTCAATTTACATTTGCAAATTACAGGGCCGATCGCCACATCCTCCCTTCCAGCCCACAGCGACGACCATCGTCACTCGACTCCGCCGTGACGTATAGTGCTGAGCACGACATCGACGATCCGATCTGACTCCACCGACGTTACCCAGGGCCGATCTCCAGCCGAGCGACATCCTCTGCCTCCGACGTTATCCAGGGCCGCCGTGACCACTCCGCACAACGCCGATCTCTGTGGCAGCACGCCACGCACCCACCCTGCGCGATCCACCACCCGCGCGATATCCACGTCCCACCAGCAGCGCGCCAGCGCCAGGTCTCAACAACTGGCATCGACGTCCGACACGCTGAGAACATCTCCGTCCATGTAGAACACCTCTCAAGGCTACGACCACGTCGTCGTAAGGAAATCTGTCTGTACTCTACCCTTCTACGACGAGCACCCATAAGAGTCTGTTTGGAATGCGGTAAAAGTACTTTATTTCTTTGTTTTTTCTTGTGAAAATTGAACTGGTTCTTGTAGAGATAAATTAACACTTGAGACGATAAATTAGCACTTGAGATGAACAGTCCTGCCATCCTAAGTCTATTTTCTTAGGCTTAGTGAGCCCGATTATTAGAATTTTTTTTTGGACTTTTCGGATGTCCCATTGAGTCCTGCCATGGCGATTTTAGACTTCAAATTCATGTTGTAGACGTTGTCTAAATGCTTGACTTATCCGTACATCTCCTATGTCACACAAGAATTCGTTAATGTTGTTTTTTTCCTGAATGTGGACTGCATGCACCCTCATTTAATTATTTCGGTCCATTTATCATTCATCATTCTTAGGTATAGGTATTGCTAAATTATCGTTAATTTTTATTCATATTATTTGGGTAGTTGATAATGTCTACGTCAAAAGATACACGCGATGCACTAAGCAATATAACCAACACCCATGTCTCAGGTATGCTTACAACTATAGAGAGAGTTTCAGAGCAACAAAATAAGATTTGTGTTGGTGCCACTGGCGGAGCTAAAGGTATACCTGGGTATTTCAAGATTTTGGTGCAAAAAATAAATAGTAAATACATATAGCATACATGTATGTATATTCTACTTTGTAATTGGACCAAAAGCCCAAATCGGTAGCAGCGAGCATGCCAACTTGGCCAAGGCCCAAACGGCCAGAATTCCATCCATTCACATTTGCTACTCCCGTTCTTGTTTTTCTGGAAAAAAAAAAAGCCACGACTGCTGGACTCCCGTGACGGCGTGACCTATCCCAACAAGCCAAAGGCGACGGCGGCGGCGACGGCGGCTGGCGGCAGTACATCTCGACCTGCTTCATCTGCGGCGGCACCGTGGCGTCTCTAGATCTGCTTTTGCGAGCTGCCGGTTGCGGACGAGCGGCGGCACATCCACTTGAGCACATCTTGATCGGCTTCTAGCCTTCTACAGCAGCAGCCTGGCAGCTGCGGCCAGCCGGCGAGGTGCCGAGGTGGTGACCAGTAGGCAGTAGCATTTCAACAGCAAGCTATGTAAAGATTTCTCTAATTTATTTATTTGTTTGTTTGTTTGTTTGTTTTTGCTAGCTATTGCTGTGATGTGTGCTATTTCATAAAGTAATTTTCTAACATCTAGTTCTTTGTAAATTATAATCTCGATGAGAAAGGGTACTAGCAGTATATTTGTATTATGGGAGAAAGCTGCAAAGGCAAAAAAACAACTTATGATCCATCATATTGCGTATTTGCTTTGAATTTTCTTATATGTTGGCATACCCAGCCACAAATTCCTGGCTCCGCCACTGGTTGGCGCCTTAGTGATTTCCTATATCATATGTCTGAACCCCTGTTTTAGATGAGGAGCTACGAAAGAGGGAGCAAAGGAACAGGCAACAACGAAAACGTCGAGCTGAGCTGACCAGTGAAGAAAGGGAAGAGAGTAATAGGAAACAACGTGAACGACGAGCTGACCTGTCTCATGAACAAAGAGAAGAGTACCGCGCACGTAAGAAGGTTGCATCCGAAAATATTAGTAATCCGGGTGTTGTGTCTCAAGCAGTGCCAACATTGTCACCCATAGTAGGTACAAGGTCTCTTCATTACTTACATTTAAAACTTCTGATATGTGATATCATTCACACTAATTAATCCTCACTCATGTTAAGGTGTTACGTTGAACCTAAGTGAGCAGACACCATTTCAAACCGGCATCTCCACCATTGTGCAAACACCAAACATAGGATATGACAAAAATGGTGATCCAGATGATGCGGCAGAGTGGTTACACAGGAATGATAATTACGAACGTCAACGTGGAAGCCATCACACAATTTCTTCGATGCCATCTCTATGCATAAGAGGAGCCTCACCCGCTTCATATAAAGGTGACGAACATTATGCTTCTAACCAACATCACTCTATGTATGTTTAAAATATGTACATGTCCACTCTATAGATACAATTAATGAATTAATCTTCGACCTGCAGGTGTGTCATCCAGTACGGAACAATTGCTAAGGAATAGAGAAAGATACAATAATATGGATGAACAGAAGAAGAATGAATTATTAAAACGGAAGCGAGAGAACTATAGAACTTTGAGAATGTCATCCCAAAAACAAACGCCATTTTCTACTATTACAGACTCATCAGGTGAGCAATGCATCACAAATTGTTGGTCAATATCTAAATCCTTTGGGCTGACATTTTTCACAATTTATTTGCAGATGATAATTTGACTAGGCAGCCATGCAACCGGGTAGCTACTGAAATCAATGATCATGAATTTGACCGTGAATTATTCGAACCTACCCGTAATGACGAAGAAGATGATGACACTAACATTGAAGCGGTAAATGGGTTGCAGAATGATACCTTACAGGCTGATGATGATGATGGAGTCATTGGGATACATGCACAAGGTACTATACTACATATATATGTCATGTCAGCAATCTAGCTTCGTTATCAACGTGTTTACATAAGTACATAGTGAATTAATATGATTGCTATAATTATCTCAACATAGGTGATGATTATGAGTCGTATCACGTGCTTCCAGAGGGTGAACTTGGGCATACAAAGATAGATGATCCATATGAATTCATCTACCAAAACCTACCACAAAGACATAGACTAAGAAATGTCCCTGATTGTCATTACTGTGGTGCGATGAGATTTCAGTACGAGACACCAGGGTTTTGTTGTAGAAAAGGAAAAATAAAAATACATATACCCGAGGTTCCTGCAGAACTAAAAAGGTTATTCACAAGTCAAGTGCATGATGATGCAAAATATTTTAGGAAACGTATAAGATATTTCAACTCGCATTTTGCCTTCGCAAGTCTTGGAGTCACTCTTGACCAAAGATATAACACTGCAGCAGGCACCGATATTTATACATTTCGAGTTCATGGTGGGTTGTACCATCATCTAGACCACCTGGTGCCTGGTGGCCACGGTCCTCGACATCTGCAGCTCTACTTTTATGATACAGAAGATGAGGCATTATCACACAGACTCAAAAAGGTCCTCTGACCTTGATATCAACCTAATCCGGAATATCCTTACAATTTAACATGATAACCCATATGTTCATACTTTTAGGAGAAATTGTGCTTTTCCAAACTTAGATGACATGGTACCCTAATAAATATGACATGGTACTCTAATAAATGTGCATGAAACCTCTCATGAAACCCCATTGAGACTGATCTGAGTAAACCATATTTCATGTCAAAATTTTATTTCTTGGAAACTGAAAGGTGAAACTCCACGCCGTTGTCCGGTGGCAGAAGGTCAGTCTCAATAGGGTTTCATCAAAGTTTCATGGACATTAAATATGCTGTCTCAATAGGGTTTCATCAAAGTTTCATGGACATTAAATATACTGATGTGACACTATATTGATTGATGAAAAGAGAGAAGATACAAGTTTCATGAAAGTAGAGAGAGTTTCATGAGGATGAAACTACTATGCACAATTACCAAAATAGGGCTACGTTAGAAATTGTGTCATGAAACCCACTTAGTATGGCCTAATGACAATGATAGTGGACCCACCCCACTGTCGGAGCATACCTTCTAGCCCCTTCCAGAAGCCTCCCCGCCCGCCCAGCTCTCCGGCGCGCGCGAGGACCATCCATCACCTCACTGACTACAGGAGCCCACTCAGATAGGGCCCGCACGTCATTGAGATTCGCCCGACCAAACCCCGTGCTCGCCGTGACGGCACCCGCACCACTCCACCGTTCCGACTTCCAAGTCTCAAGTATAAACCCCGCGGCCGCAAACCCTAGCCGCCCGATGCTCTTCGTCCCGCGCCAAGTCGCACTCGCCGCCTCCTCACATCCCCGCGCCGCCGCCGCTTCCGCCATGGCCAAGGATGAGCCCAAGAAGGAGAAGAAGAGCAAGAGAAAGGCGGCAGCGGCGGCCAATGGAGCCGCCGCCGCCGCCGCCCCGCTCCCGGCGCGAGGGCTGCGGTGGTCGCCTCCGTCGCCGCCTTCCTCGAGTCCGCGGGGCTCCCGCGCACGCTCGCCGCCCTCCAGTCCGAGGCCGGCCTCGAGGTAACTGCGCTCGTTACCCTCTCCCCTGTACTTGTGCGTTAGTGGTGTTGCCGTTTTGGTGTGGCTGTCGCTGAGGCGCCCGGATTGGGGGAATTTCTGGTTCCAGGCCGGCGCGTGGGGGTCGTCGCAGGTGGACTTGGAGGAGCTGGTTGTCGAATT
>CM039129.1:40899452-40999637 GCA_022036555.1 Microstegium vimineum
AAAATGGACTAATTCCTATAAATTTTTTGCGTAATTCCTATAAAATTCCTACTTATCAGCCTTGATCCGCCTGTTGCAGTGCTGCTGCCACCGATGACCAACCCACACCCACATCATATTTGCTGCCCTCTGTGCACTGCAATCCTGCTGCAGCTAGAACGAGAGGTGCTGGTAGGAGTACTACACTTTTGCAGGTCTTCCTGATGACCAACCTGGATTGCAACTTGCAAACAAGCAGAGATAGAAGAGGGGTAAAATAATTATTTCAGTATAAAATAATATTTTTATTTTACATGTAGAGCTTTGAAGATTTCATAATACAATTTTTAGGCACTTTTATGATTTTATATCTATTTTATTAAAATGTTATATTAGGTGCGATATCCACCAGCAAATTTGACAAGAATGAGAGTCTTCTCTAATAAATCACTCTATTTTTAAGGTATCCAACGGCAAAAAGTGTTTCACTTTTAGTGTCTAGGAGCCAATTTTTTTTCATTTTTATAGAAAAGACGAAGTAACATTCTCACGTTCCAAACAGTATCCATAGATACACTTCTCACTTTTTCAGACTCGTTCTCGATTCGATGGTCAGATCGATAGATCTCGCTCTCTTGCTTTTTTTTCTGTTGCCTGTTGGTGGGTGGGAAACGCAGGCATGCATGATCATAGTACAGGGCTCACGGCTGCACTGCAGCTAGCTTGAAAACGGATCATACTCGTGCCTTTGTGCTCTGCCTTTCCTGGTGTAGTACATGCGATGTGCCGTGCGAAGCTGTCTCATGATGATGCCGAGCTAGCTAGCGTACATTTTCATGGCTGGGCTGATGCCTCTGCGTCTGCCCGGCGTCACATTTTCCGGTCGTCGCACGCAGTACAGTAGTAGTACTTGTAGTATCATATATGATCCGTGAGGAGCGTCGTGTTGTTCCTGTGTATCAGAGGGGCTACCTTTGTTCTTTGGCCCGGCCGGCCTGCCAGTGCCAGGTGCCACCATCAAGATTCAAGCACGGCTTCGTGCCATTTGAGCTTATCAGTCGGAATGCCGTCGTTTGAGCTTATCAGGCACAATCAACGCTAGTACTTTTCAGTAATAGAACACAACAGCAAATCATCTCTAAGGATATGTTTAGAACTCAGATATTTCACAGGAATTAAGTAGGAATTTCATAGAAATCAATCTATTTTGGCAGAAAAAAACATAAGAACGAAAAAAAAAACCCCGCATTCTAAACGGGGCCTAGCTAATAAGTCGTGCCGAACACATCGGTTTCTCTCCTTCTCTATCTGTAAGTACGGAGTGAGTAGTTGTAGCTGTCTGTTTACCTGCACTGCAATTGCTAGCTGTTGGGCCTCTTCTCAACAAAGTCACTACAGTCATCCCAGGTTCCAACTCTGTACCGCTTCGTGCGTGATACCACTACAGCCCCTACGGAGTACTCTACTAGCATGCATGTCTTCAACTTTTTGTTGAGCTCAACGCTTCAGCTGCAGATAGAGAGAGTCCCTTCCACAGTTCCACTCAAACCTGGCCAAAAATTAAGAAGAAAAAAACTTGCATTGCAACGTTCAAAAAGGTTACTGTACTCTGTATCAGCCTTGATCCTGTTGCACTGCTGCTGCCAGCAATGACCAACCCACCCGCATCATATTTGCTGCCCTCTGCTGCAATGCAATCCTGCTGCAGCTAGAACGAGAGGTGCTACACACTTTTGCAGATCTTCGACATGTTGTTCTCGCAGGATTATATATCGATTTCTTGTGAGAAAAAACACTGTTCTGGCTGAATTTAAGCCAACTAAAAAGTCAAACGAACAGACTGCTTACTGATGATCTTGCATTGCATTGCATTGTATGGATGCATTGCAAAACCAAGATAGAAAAAGAGTGGCGTCGCTGATGCATGCTGGGCCAAAAGTCATAATCACATCTACTACCTACTAGCACCGTTGCATTTTGCTACTATTAATTCCTAGCATAGAAAGGCCACACGCGCATCTTGTATTTTAGGTAGGGCGTGGCAGCTTTGGAATGATCGTAGCATCCTTAAAAGCATCGCGTAATATAGCATCATATCATCCTAAGTATATCTACGACCTGTAGACCATAATACTTCTAGTATATTATTACTGCCTCTAGTGGCATAGTACTGCTGTACCAGTAGAAGAAGCACTTGCATGCACACTCTAATCTAGTACGCCCTGTCTTTTGAAATGCCCAATATTGTCGCCAACATTTAGCTAGCTACTAGCACACACCCAGGGAGGAGACAAGGACGACAAAAGTGGAATTCCCTTGGCAAATCGGCAGCCCCAAGAGGGAATCAGAGCAACGCTTAACAAATCACATCAACATTTTTGCATAAGGGTGACGACATCAAGCATTGGACAGTGTGTCCCCAGCTCCAAAACCTAACACACACACACATGCATGCATTCTCACACAAATTGCAATGCTGAATGAACTAGCTAGAAGCATCAAGACAAGAGGTAGGCAGAGGTGTTGTTTGTGTCATTGTGTGATGTGTCATCTGTGAGAGAAAAAAAAAATTGGTAGTAGAGATAGAGGCAGAAATGGGTTTGGTGGACTGATGATGCATGCATGCATGCTGGCTGTGGCTGGTAGAAAATACAAAAACTTTGGCAAACCCTAGACGAAGAAAAGCGTGAGGTTGCGTTGTGTTCCGGGCTTTGGAGCCTTCTCTCCCTCCCCTTTCCTCGTGGCCTTTTCTCTTCTTTCTTGGGCGTGCGAGCGATGGAGCTGCGACCGTGCTTGGGGTCCGGTGCTGGTACATGCCATACTGCCATGTACAGTATGATGGATAGGGATAGCATGCATGCATGGGGGCGCGGAGGGAAAAATTTGAGTTTGAAAATTAAAAATGTTCAGAAAATTCAGGCGTTGTTTGTTCGCTCGTGCGATTTGGGACGACGCATATTTGGCCTTGTTTAGTTTCAAAAAGATTTGGGAAAAGAGCACGGTAATATTTTTGTTTTTATTTGATAATTATTGTCCAATCATAGAGTACTTAGGTTCGTTTCGCAAATTACAGTGCAATTAGTTTTATTTTTCTACTTATATCTATCTCAGTCCATATGGATACACATATATCTATCTAAATCTACATGTGTTGAAGTATATTGCATGAAAGCTTGAAGCGATATGTTGTAGACGCCCTCCCTCTTACAATTGTGGGGCAGTTGTGGCCATGCTAATAGCCATACCTCATGGGGCCTATTGAATCAGGAGCCAAGCTCACACACTTGACACTTTCTCTCCACAAAATGTTGTCGAAACAAAACAATTATCCGTTCGGCTGGCTGATTGAATAACATGTGAATCTGCGCATAAAGTAACAGTACCTATTTTCTACAAATCTGACGGAGTACTGTACGCGTCGATCGGAATCCACGGCGATGCAGTAAAAAAAGAAGGTCTGTGCACTGCACTGCATATGCAATGCAATCTGTGGTACGGCAGGCAGGAAGGCAGGGGTTTGACCGCACGTACCTATCTCCGGCGATGGCAGTAGTGTACGGCAGGCAGGCGGGGAGATTGGACGGACACTGTGCTCTGCGTTCTGGAGCGAGCTTGCAACTATTATTTTTTTTTTTTGATAAACACATTGGTTTGAACTTTTTTTTTTCACGAAAACGTTGGTTTGAACTTCCGTCGGTGTGCGTGCATGCATGGCTGTACAAGGCGTTTAGTTCACCTCTATTGCGAGGACGGATGACCAAATTTCGTATCAAAAGTTATAGTATCAAATTAGTATATCATTAAATTTATCATATTTACACATGGTATTTATTTTAAATTATAGATGTTGCTATATTTTTTTATTAAGTTAATTAATAAATATAAAAAAGTTTGACTCGTTCTAGTGATTGATTCTTTCAGTGACCGGGCAAATGTGGATACGAAAGGTGAAAAGCAGGGACGAAAGCCCGAGCTGCCGCTCGCTCGCTCAGTCTCCAATGCCGACGTCGTCTTGCTCCTGTTCCTGTAATCCTCTACTAGTTGCTTTGCGCGCCTCCCTCGGCCACGGCGTCTCTTCTCTCTTCTGCGCGTGGTCACCACATTTGCCCGCGGCTTCTTGGTGCTGACCTCTCCACTCCATTAATTACTCTGCTCCAGCACACACACACGCACGTACTGAGATTAGAGGGGGAGCACAAGCGAAGCGAAGAGAAGAGGTTCAGTGGCTATGGCGTACGAGAGGATCCAAAAAGTTCAGGTAACTGCCATTGTGCTCTGCTCTGCATCGCATCTCTTGCGAATTGTTGTTGCCTTGTTGGTAGGTACTCCGTGCTAGTTATAGTAGGGTAGTGAGTGGACGAGCCACGCTCTTCCTGCATTACTACTACTTGCTCTTATCAGCAGTGCCGGCAATAGCGTATAGCAGTTCTTCGTCTTCTTCCCTTCCTTCAGCGCTGAAGCTTTGCTGATAGCCTCATGCCATTGCTCTCTCCCCTCCGTTATTTTTGGTGAGGTCCATCGGGTTGGGTAAAAAATGAACACCTTTATTTCTGGTACTGTACTGTACTGTACTCCATGGAGCAGATAGTTGACTCCCCCAATCTGGCAATCTGCAGCAAGGCACTGATTTTTACTAGCAGCTGCTGCCATTTACAGTGACATTAAAAGTACTGCTACCATTACATTTACAGTGACATTAAAATGCACAGATTCATTCACCCCTCTCTCGCTCGCTCTCTCTCTCACACAAACACATCAATTGCCTCCAATACCTCGGTAACTACATCTTTGACCACTTTAAAAACCTGCTAATGCTGGAGTACTACTAGGTACGTACTGAGATTTTTAAAACCCTCTGTTCTTGTGTGATCCATGAATGGATTCTTTGCTTGATCTTGTGTGACCCATGCATGGATGCATTCTGGAAGCAGATGGGGGTGATCTCTCCAACCAAGCTCAGGATGAAGCTGCTGGGCTCCTCCGGCCACAAGGACGACTCTACTACTCGCAAGTCGCCGCGGGCGTCGCCGTCGAGGCTCGACAACGACAACGACGACCACCCCAACAACAGCCTCCTCCTGCCGCAACAAGAGCTCGACGAAGGTGCGTTGCCTTACGCGACTGTCCGTAAAGATTCCGTCTTTTGCAACAAGCAGCCACGTTGCTCCATGAATGAATGAATTGATCCAAGTGAAGTGAACGATTCGATCGCCTGCTGCCCTGCAGACTACCCCAAGGAGGACTCTTCACGGTCGCGCTCCGACGCCAGCCACGGCGGCAGGTCGGCGGGCAGCCGTAGCCGCAGCTGCGGTGGTGGGAGTGGCAGCGACAACAGCGGCATCGATAACGGCGCCTCCGCTGCCGCTACTGGTGGCGGCAACTTCGAGTTCTGCAAGGAGGAGAGGGCGGCAGCGGTGTCCGCGCCGTTCTTCAGGCAGCAGCAGGTGCCGTCCAAGTGGAACGACGCGGAGAAGTGGATCGCGGGGCGCCGACACGTCGTGCACTCCAACCCCATCTTCTCCAAGAAGCCCACCGCCGCCGCCGCCCCGCAATGCTCCGGCGGCCGCGTCGCGCCGGAGTCCGCTATGGCGTCCAGAGCCACCGCGAGCGCGCTGACCGAGCTGTCGTCGTCCAAGTCCTCGTCGTCGTCAGTGAGCGGGCCGGCGACGGCGAGCAAGCCGCTGCCGAACAAGAAGCTCCGGAGCTTCTCGCCGTCGTCGGTGTCAATGCGGGACATCGGGACGGAGATGACGCCGATCGCGAGCCAGGAGCAGTCACGCAGCGGCACTCCCACCGGCGCCGCCACGCCGTCGCTCAGCCCAGTGCCGTCCAGCCCGAGGACCGGCGCGTCCTCGGCCTCCTCCTCGTCCGCGTCGGAGCGGGAGCTCCGGCTCAGGACGCGGCGGGAGATCGCCGCGCTCGGCCTGCAGCTCGGCAAGATCAACATCGCGTCGTGGGCCAGCAAGGACGACAGCCTCCTCCTCGCCGCCGGGTCGCCGGAGAAGGACACCGCAGCCGCCATCGACCAGGAGATCAAGAGGAAGACGTTTGAAGCTCGCGCTACCAAGTGGGAAGAGTCCAACCAGTGTAAACTCGCGTCAAGGTGAGCCAAAAAAAAAACGTGGCAATAAGCACAAGAATTTCATTTCATTGAAAAAACTTTGAAATCTCCAGGAATTGTTCTGATCATACTATATTATAATTCGTTATCATGTGCCCGCAGATACCAGAGGAAGGAGGTGAAGATACAGGAGTGGGAAAGCCTGCAAAAATCCAAATTCGAAGCCAAGCTGAGGCAGGCTGAGGTCAGTTCCATTCATTCAAATGAATTTCAGTTTCTGAACTTCTTCGAGTTTCCTTCTTTCAATCAATCTCTGAACATTCTCTGTTGATTAACTGCATTGGTTCGAATTCTTGGATGGATTAGTACTCCTATTCAGCAATTCTCACTGACTGATGAGTACTGAATTGTTCAGGCACAGGCAGAGCAGATGAAAGCCCGGGCGAAGCAGGACCTGGGCAGGCGGCTGTCGGCTCTGAGCAACAAGGTGGAAGGGAAGCAGACGAGGGTGGAGGCGCGCCGGAGCCGGCAAGCGTCCCGGCTGGCGCGGCAGGTGGAGCGCATCCGCAAGACCGGCCGTGAGCCGTGCCAGCTCCGGTGGTGCTGCGCCTGGTTCCTGTAGTAGTGTACTAGCTAGTAGCTAGTACCATGCTATGCTCTGGAACAAGAACTGGCCTGGCATCATCTCTGATTCTCTGTTCCAATTTCCATAGCTGATGGTAGAATTAGAATGTCATGATGGCATGAGCTTAATTTGCAAGTACATGAAAATTTCATCCCTGGTTCATGTTTATTCAGTCTCAGGGTAGTGCTAACTGCTCGTCGCTGTGGTTTGGATGTCGTCTGCCTTTGTGTAACCCTGAGCTGGTTGTCTAGTTTCTTCTGCAGCCAGCTGATCTAGTGCGGCTCAGCGGCTGTGTTCAGATAATCTACTCTTTTAACCACCCTACATTTTCAGAAACTAAACTGAGTTCTGGAAAGAAGCAATCTGGGATGTAGCCAAATGCTGCAGATATGTAAAGAAGTTCTGTTTTTAACTGGTGTACAGTACGTACATTTCTAGAAGCAGGAGAAACCACTGTCAATTCTGAACTCAAACTGAGCACTGGCAAGCAATCTCACTATTTTACATAGACATGTTACTATTTTTTTAATCCAAGCCATAGTAAACCCATCTAATAAATTACTCAAATTACTAGAAATTTCAGAGATTGAACTTTCAAGCGTTAAGATGACTCCAGCATTCTTAATGGCACATGGGGCTAAGAGGGGGCTTAGGAACCCCTAAAAAGAGTCCCTCTTCTATGCTATACCCTGATTCCATGGAAATCGTGGTTTGGTAGACATGAAACTCGGCGGATTAACAGGTCAAAGCCTACAGGGTAGTACAGACTACTGAACTACAAACAGGACAAATTTTTTTGACTTGTATGGCATGCAGCAAGATCAAACAACAGCAAATTGAGGAAAAATTATTGACGTAGGTGGCAGTGACAAGTTTCAATAGTTTAGGCGCCACATGGAATGGAACCATCAGGTTTAGATATGAGAAGATAATAGAGAGAGAACTACAGGGCTAGGTCACCTCTACAGTGAGTGCCTGCATTCATAGTTTCATAGAGCAATTCTTGCCTGTCATTTAGAGCTTAGGCTATGGCTATCACATAGCTACAGTAGCTATCGTACAGCATGTCCATTACCATAGTGATACAATGGATCATCTAGCTATATTAATGACTAGGTTATTTCTGACCAACAGGACTTGAGAGAAGATCATAGGAACCGAAATGACTCGTGGATGGCAATCCTGCGGTGCTGCTGAATTGCTGGTTTTGGTTCAGGATTCCAGTCTTCATATCAAGTCTCAGGATTCCAGTCTTCATATCAAGTCTCAGTAGTCCAGAGGCGCCACAGGTGCAATGCTGCCGGTGAGGTTCTGCATGTCGTGGCTTGCAGAGTAGTCATCGCAGACACTGCTCTGCAGCATCCTCGCTCCAGGTGTAGACAGAAGGTCGCCTCCGCCGCGGACCATCTGCTGCACGTCTTGTGGCGAGAGGATCTTTATGCACCATACGCTATTCACAAACTCCCTGGAAAAACATGGGGTCCAACGATGATGATCACGCTGAATGAAAGTTCAGACCAAATAAATTTTCATACCCAAAAGGAAAAATAGTTTCTGCATGCATGCACATACTGCCACGGGTCGTCGCCGACGAGAAGAATATCATTTTCCCGGTCGACGAACACAAGCTGCCAGCCTGATCTTACAGGGTCCTCCAGTTGGCCTTCAAGACCAAATAACCGCTCGAGCTCGCTACGTAACTCGTAGTAGCTGCTGAATCTGGTGATGTCGAGCGATCTCCCGAGGGACCCTGATTTGTAAACCTAGTGGTGGAACAAAAAAGGGAGCATAAGGCGTCAAAAGGATGTGATGCAGTTACCAACTTGATGAACTTGAAGATCGATATATATATATATATATATATATATATATAATATATATATATATATATATATATATACAGCACAAGTAGGAACACATACCTTCACAAAGGTTCCACCTTGTGATGGGTTTACACCACAAACATCGTCAAGAGAATTGAAGGTTCCTGATTCACCCAAACAACTGGGAGTTGCTATGGAGTTTTCAGGTAGCAAATTCATGTCACCATATCTCAACGAAGCTATGGTTATCGCATCAGTTCCACTGCCAACACCACCACTCCTGACGGTTGACAAGCCATCATGGACTGCAAATAATGATGAAAGCAGGTGACCCTGAACATTTGTACCACAAGCCTGAGCACTAGAACCGTCTCTTGCTGACAGTGGCGGCAAGGTGCCAGAAACATGAGATACATTACTCTGGTGGTGATTCACTTTCTCAAGCTTGAGCTGCACAGGTTGGAGCTCATGACCAGCAAGAGATTCCACAGCCAACCTCTTTGAAGGCCATCCTTCTGATGCCATTAATTGGCCACTTCTTGGGAGATTAAGAAGGTTGGAGGACTCTTGGCTTGAAAAGTTGTGGAAACTGTTGTGCAGATGCAGATCTGGACCACTGTTTCCATCAAAGATGTTCTGTTGGTAGAACGATGGCCCAGAAAGCAAAGAAGATTGTGATTGACAAGCAGATCCAGACTCAGACACACCAGAAGCAATATCATGACAACTAGCTGAGAGGTGCTGTTGCATTTCCTCATGCGATTGTTGCTGCAGAACTTGTGTCTGCTGCTGCTGTGGTGGTGACTCCTGCTGCTTTTGCAGCTGCAGATGCTGCAGCTGATTTTGAAGCAACCCAGAGTCGCTTGCATTCTGACCATAACCTTGCTGCACAGCTTGCAGGGGTGACTGCTGAGATTGGAACTGCATCTGCTGTAAAACAGGATTTCCATACAAAGGATCTAATCCACCATTCAAATTTTGAGTCTGTTGGACTGGCAGGAGAGAAGATGTCTGCTTCAAATGATCGCCAGCTCTAATTTCTTCCAGTGCAGCAGCAGCCATCTGCTGGTAAGTATCTGGCTTCAGACCCAACAATGAATAATCTATTCTTGGCTGAAGCCATGGTGATGTCCCAAGTCCCTGGAAGTTCAGTGACTGAGCTCCTCTATTTCCATCTCGAAGCCACATGAGAGAAGAATAACGAGCGAACTCATCGCTCCGCCCACCTGCATATACAAAGAGAAATTGGTTTGAGTATAAACTGAAATGAACCGTTAACATGAGTACTGGGTGTTCTGGTCAACAGTTAGCCTACCGCTGAACATAGGTAGTCCTGAAGCCCACGGGCGTTTTAGCCTTAATGGAAAGGCAGTTGGGTACATCGGGAAGGTCGTCAGTGGCTCAATCTCCCAGAGTGAAACTCTTGGCTGTTTATCACCAGCTGTAGACTCATCCCAACCAACCTAAGTATCAATAACCCAAAGGGAAAGAAACCATCATTACAACACAAAAATGTTCTCACAAAGGGTACATAGAGCATGCAACAACAGATGGCTTTGGAAATTTGAATAATTAAATTAAAATTTAACTAGACAAGATATCGACAATTGTTTTGTAAACTGTAACCATACAACAGTCTTAAAGAATTCACCTTCACAGAACGCCAGTGTGAGTTTGACCAACGCTCTGAATCCAGATCACTTATGCCTGTTATCGTCCCCATGTATCTGATGAAAGAAGAGGCAACCATAAGACGCGCATAGTTTTCATGCTGTGTGCACTTACAAGTTTCAACTCACCGTCTGACACCAGATTCCTCTGTCTCAAAAAGCATCCGAAACCGCATTCCAACAGACACACGCGTGTGGTAAACAGCTTTCACATACTTAGCCAGTGGAATGACAAACTCAGAAGGGCTAGCTCTGACAAAGGATGACCATGTTAGTTAAGTGCAGAAACAAGGTAATTATAATATGGTATGGTCATAGGATACATACCGGGGGTTGTAGAAAATAGTGAAACGACTGTTTGTGGCTGCAGCATGAGCTGCTGCAGCAAGAAGACCAATGTGCATGCTATCGCTTGATAGCACAGAAGAGGGCATTATAGTCTGTGGACGATTTGCACGACGAATTCCCAAGAGAAGTTGATTATTATCATTCCTTGTGAAAAGAAAAACAAAAAGGTCTTACCATGTCAGCAACCTCAAAAGCTTTAACAAAACTAGAATACAGTTCAATTTCAAATTAAAAGTAGAAAATACCAGATAAATATGATAGAATCCCCTGCTACTAGTCTTTTCGCGCTTACAAAAACACTCCAACCAGTTGTCAGCAGATGCCTTTTTGGCTGACCTGCACACCACATGCAAAACCAAAGCATCACATTAAGATACAAAAAATAACAATCAAGACATCCCGGAATATAATTTGGTGTATCAATAACTTCAGTAGACATCCAGAGGTAAAGAAATATTGTAAATACAACATTTTCCAGACTGACTAAACTAACTTAACTACCTAAGCAAAATCACACTTGTTCACAAACAGTTGAGATATTAAGTAGTGAAAACCACTCATTCACAGTAACATTTTTTCGCCCTTCCTTATTGATTGCTAAAGTTCCATTCCACTTGTTCACTAACCAAAATACATCATTTCCCCATTTGCTACCATAATTTAAGTACATACCACGAAAAATGTGGCGAAATTTCCATTCATTATCATGCAGATCTCTTGCAACCAGCTCTTGCACTGGAGGCTGTTGTGAAAAATCCTGCACATGGTCGAATGCATTAGTTTTTTGCAAGGGAAAAGCACATAGCCATTTCTTATAAATCTATCAAGATTAAAGAAACGTAATTCTCAGTTGAAATCTTAGAAAAACAAACCAATGGGGGAAAGACTTTCTCAGCTGCTCGGCGCGGAACAGAGAATCCACCATGGGTACTCGTGTCACTTGCAGTCAATGTCTTGCAGAAGTAATTAGTTGGCTGCTTGCTACCAGCACCCAATTCAATTGGAAGAAAAGGTTCCTTTTGCTCTTCCTGTACATGGAACCCATTGATAAGTGTATAGACATCGTACTACCTTTTGAAAGAATTTTTCATGAGAATCCAGGTTAAAAGCATATATAGAGCTAAGTGGTGATTGGTAAAATACCGGGCTCAATGGTTGCAGTGTCATCTGGGCATAAACCTCTTCAGTCTCCGCATCAGCCTGCATTAACAAAGAAATTATTTCGTAATTCTTCTTAAAAGACTAGATGATGGTCCACTAAGTTCAAACTTACATGCATTGTGACATTATGAAGCTGGCAGATTAATTGCGGAGGTAGGTTTGGATAGTTTGGGATCTGAGCATCAACTTCTTTATTAGTTGATGCAGCAACCTGCATGGAAATAAAAACAAATGAAAGGACCTCTTAAGCACAAAGGCACAAGAGCAAGTGATTCTCTACAAATAAACCTGTGCAAAACAAGATTGACTTAAAAAGTGACTCCAAGCGATAACAATCTTTGAACAAATTTGATTATTTGAATACAAGATATCTTTATGTGTATAGTTGGGCAAAGTAATTTTTCAGTTGAATCTTCATAAGTGTTATGTTTACTCGATTCTTTTGACGTATACAATCAAAAGAACCAGAAAAGCACCAGCTAAGTGATTCTTTTTTTTTCCTCATTTGCAAACCTGATAGTCTTAGTCAACAAACTCGGCCATGTCTAGGTTACACAAAGATTCTGCTGAGTGACGGACCTGCTCACTATGGCCCTGAGGAAAGTAGACGACCCGGCTCCCAAGCGCAGGCAGGGACACAAGGGGCCCTGCGCATGCATGCCATAGCTCAGAGTTCAGACACCTTTGTTCCCCTGCAAAATGCCAAACACACATGAGTGGAACAGGAAGCCACCAGAAAGCAGAGTTCATGTGAAGCTACTATTCGTACTTGGCTACAGACAAGAGGAGGTTCAGTGAATATCAATAATACTAGAACATGTGAACCATGAGTGAAGCTGAGCAAATGCATGAACCTTTTCTTTCTTTTGTGCAAATCAGTGAAGAGAATATGAATGAATGTAATCATGCATATACAAGAGGAAGCCGGCCAGTTTTGCTTATTTGTTTGGAAACATCAATGCACAATGACAGCATTGCATAATCCACTAAACCATGCGGACAGCAACACGAGTTGAGAAGCTCTGAACTGAATCAATACTGAAATCGTGGTCTGAGATAATACCGTCACTTTCAGGTGATGGCTCCGACATCTTGGGTGGGGAGAGGTTCATCTCCCACCACCACCAGTACGACCTTGGACAAGAACACCAAGGTGCGGCCGGCGAGAATGACTGACGACTGCGGGAGCTGCTCCTCCTTAGCAACTCACCATGCTCCCAGCAGCAATGCCAGCCTGCTTCCCTTCCGCTTCAGAAGCAACTCTTCCTCTGCTACTGCTGCTGCCGCCGCCGCCTCCCCCTTCCCACGCAGCAGCAGCCAAATCCGCTTGACGAACCCGCTACCCGAACCCCGGACTGTCGCGCGCCATTGCCGACCTCATCGCCCGGAATCCTCGGCTGCACACCCTCGCCAGGCAACAACACCTCAAAGCTCCAACCTTTCCCCAAAGAACCGAAGAAAAGCGCCGGAATGAGCACGGCCTGATCCAAGAAGCTGGGTTTTGGGCAGCCGACGGAGCAAACGCGCGGAGAAACCGAGGCTGGACGCCGGAGCTGAGCTCATCAGATCAAGGAGCAGCTAGACACCCCACACACACCTTCACGGGCACGGACCACGACCAAGACCGCCGCGGCGACTTACAAGAACCGCCTCAAATCCCCATTGCACGCGCGGCGAGCTCCGAACCAGCCACGCCCCCTAAACCGCCACCGCCGAGAGTCCCCCTCGGCGAGCACGGGAACCCGGCGCCGAGCTCAGGGAACCTCCGGGCGCGTCGGCAGCGCGCGGTCACGCCCGGCACCGAGAACCGGGTGGCCTCCCATTCGACACCGGCGGCCGAATCGGGCAGCGCGACCAGCGGGTGGGAGTGGAGGAAGCGGCAGGAGGCGATTGGGTGGGGGATGACGAGGAACCCTAGGGTGGGGGGGCCTAGGCCGCCATGGCTGGATCGAGGAGGGAAGGGGAGTGGAGTGGAGTGGCGTGGTGCGGTGCTCCTTGCTTTCTTTTCCCTTTTTTTTTCTTTCTCTTTTGGTTTATAGGTTTATGGGGAAGCCAATAATAGCAAAGAGAGCTCCTCGGAGACAGTAAAAAAATATCTCGAAAATGGGTAGATTTATTTCTTTCCCTTTATACCCTCTTTATTAATTGAATTGAAAAAGGATAAATCTGTATTGTGGCTTTGAAGGATTTGAGTTTTGACTGACCGGCTCTTCCAAGAAGTAAACCAAGGTCCATGTGGATTATTTTGGAGAAAGTGTTGCAAGTGGATGCTTTGATACGCCTTGCGTACACGTCGTGATCATCTTTGGCATAGTTTTATATGTGGTTTTGTACGTCATGATAAAGGTGCAATGCTTAAATAAGTGAGTATCGTATCAATAGATTCATGGTAATAAGAGGAACAAACGACCAGACTACGGAAAATATGGTTTAGTATTATGGTTTTAGTCTCAAAAATTAATACTCACTTTGTTTCTTAATAAATAATTTCTAAAGTTATCTTAAGTCAAAACTTTCAAAATTAACTAACTTTCGAAAAAACAACAAATAGCATCAATACTTATGAATTTAAATTAGTATTATTGTATACACCATGTGTTTATTTAATATTATATATATTTATATTGTTTTATATAAATTCAGTTAAGTGTAATAATACTGATTTGTTCACGAACGAAGAGAACTCTAAGTATGTCATATATATCAATATTTCATAGGAAAAAATAATAATAATAATAATAATATTATTATTATTATTATTATTATTATTATACATAATTAGTTGTGGACGAGGGGCCAAACCATCTGATATAGTACCGTGCACGTCAGCATGGTACCAATAGGCATGGGTCATTTTGTGTTTATGTGTCATTAAAGTTTGTGTTGTCCTGGGAAGCTTAGGATGTATTTGGTTTGAAGAATCAAATAATTATAGTTTTTAAATTGGGCATACTAACGTTATTTTTTACACTAGTAAAAGCTAATAGCTTACGAGGAGCGAGATGATGACACATCAATCTATTGTCTCTCACAAATCAAACAAAAATATGGAGTGAGAAGATGATGGACTAAGTAGTTCCTCACACCACATCCTACTAACCATTTACACCCAACTAGTCAACTATTCATTTATGTTCTATCTTTAACACCATCCATATCCCAACTAGTCAACTATTCATATATGTACATGTATTTCTCTTGGTATTGTTCCACATTATAGTCACCTTTTATACGCATATGTCTTCTCTTATTAGACTTAAAAAAGGAATGGTTGTGCGCGAGAGGGGTAGTGGGGATTTTTAGTACTATTTGTATTGTGGTATTAATATCGGTGTTAGTATTTGTAATGGACATATGATACAAATGACATATTACTATATTAGCCATCTTGTATTTAAGCAATGAAAACATTTTGTTGATGTATATGTGCAATGGTTCTCCATATGCATGTGGTATATATGGACAAAATCACTACATCATGTTGGTAAAAGTCAAGAGAAATGTGAATAATGCTGTTGGTTGATGTAGGGTGTCATATAAATTATCCTACATACGACACTATAACATACAACGTCGTCATCCTTTTGCAACAAGTCCTCCAATTGTGTTAGGTTACATGTTCATCACGGTACCACCAGATGCCTTAGCGTCCACGCTCTACAACCTACACCAGATGCTTTAGCGCAACACATAAAAAGGTATGTCATGAGAGGATATGACACTATGTGATATACACCTAATATGTCATTTTTTTTGGTGTGTTGAGCTAAGGGTTCATTTTTATAATTTTATGTTTTTTCAGGTTCTAAGTGGGAAATAAGTTTTAAACAGAGATACTTTTAAGATCATAGAAGAAGACAAAAGGTATCAACTTATATATATATATATATATATATATATATATATATATATATATATTTTGAATTTAACCAATCAATGTGTCTAGGGTCATCTCAACAATGTATCTGTGTTTACAATGATGCATTACACGACTATTTATATCTGGTAGGCACCTCCTTTATCCTTGACCCTATAGAAAGACATGGTATCAACTAAGTTTATCGGGCATGGTAAGTATGATGTTTTTTCCTCACAACAAAAAAAAAGTCAAAAACATCATTAGTCAGTTTTATCAGCCACATAAACAATCGGTGTTCCGTACATTTTTTTTTACAGGTTCGATAGTTATCGACTGCTATCGTGGGTTTCCACGTATAACAAAATTAAGAAGGTTAGTTAAGAGTATAATTTAACTCGTACTGCAGTCTCCTCGGTTAACGCACGTGGCAAGGAACCGTAAAACTGCACGGGCCCAAGACCAACACAGAAATTCATCAATCTGCCACACCCACAAGGAGGAGGAGAGGACTCCTCCGTGTTTGCCGTGCGCGGCAAAGAATGGGACGGCGGGGAGGAGGTGCACCAGTACAGTACCACACGGCGGGCGGGCGGGCGGGTGGACTAGTCCGCAGTGTCGTGCCGACACGACGGGACCTGACGCCTGCAGTACTATACTGGTGCGCCAGCGGCATGCACCCCACCACCATGCGTCGTGACTGACGTGAGTCCTCCGACGCGCACGCCGCTGCACCGCACCTCAACGCAGCGCAGCGAGGCTAGCGAGTGACGACGGGACGGCTCGTCTCTCTGGGCATCTGGGCCGGTGGCCGCCGTGCGGCGCGGCAGTGCTACTGCCCCGGCCGGGCCCCCCCAGTAGTACTAGACCAGTCAGTCAGTAGCCAGTGGCTGGCTGAGCAGTCTGCAGTCCTGCACGCACGCGGGTCTCCTTGCCTCTGTTTCTGCCTTTGCCTGGTGGATCGGACTGGGAGGCCCTCATGCATGTTGGGCTGGGCCGGCCCACCAGACTGTAGCACGTCTGTAGTACTACAAGTGTGTTGTACAGTACCAGCCCCTCGCTCCCACCTAGGAGTACGTGTACCTGTACGTACTCTACTCCATAGTTTAAGCTTCCGTTTGACTAGACAAGAAGGCCGTCGCCACTTTTTAACGCGCACCGTACATCTTCATGTTTCCGTGCGTGTGGGGAGTACCATGGTGCTTGGATAAAAGCCAATGCCCAACAATTGTGGTATGATAAGTTATCATGATTTCACAACGGTTCAAATAACAATATTTTTATGAGTTTATAACGTGCTTCCTTCTGTAGAGCCACAGAAAGGAGATAAATGCAGCGCTAAAGAAGGAAGCAGAATATTTTGGAGACATAGTCATTCTGCCATTTATCGACCGGTATGAGCTGGTGGTTCTGAAAACAGTTGCGATATGTCAATACGGGGTTAGTCATGCTACATTCGTGTTAAATGCCTATTTTCCAATGTAGTATCATCCGGGACATTGACAAATGCTGACGGGCGAGAGCCATTTGCTTATGTGTAGGTGCAAAATGTCGCCGCAGATTACATCATGAAGTGCGATGATGACACCTTTGTGCGCCTGGATATAGTATTGCAACAGATCACCACCTACAACAGAACCTTACCGCTGTATCTGGGCAACCTGAATCTCTTGCACAGGCCTCTAAGAAGGGGCAAATGGGCCGTCACATACGAGGTGCGTACCTTAATTAGCGCCAGTGTAAGCATCGTGGATCTGCAATTTTAACATGCATATATGTTTGCTCACTCGAAGCATGCGCCTGCAGGAATGGCCTGAAGCGGCGTATCCCCCGTACGCCAATGGACCTGGCTACGTTATCTCGGCCGACATCGCAAGAGACATAGCATCCCGGCATACAAATCACTCCCTGCGGGTGAGGGCTCACTCTTTTAACCATGATGCATCTGTTTACATTTTGCCCACCGCGCCTTCCGCCATTGCCTTCTGACGGACCGTCTTCTGTGGTGCTCGCAGCTATTCAAGATGGAGGATGTGAGCATGGGGATGTGGGTGGAGGACTACAACTCCAGCGTCTCCGTGCAGTACGTCCACAGCTGGAGGTTCTGCCAGTTCGGCTGCGTGGATTACTACTTCACAGCGCACTACCAGTCCCCCAGGCAGATGATGTGTCTCTGGGAGAAACTGGCAGCAGGGCGCGCACGCTGCTGTAACTACAGATAACATGAGGCGCCAGGGGGAAATCGTGTGACAACCTTTCATTTCATCACAGGGGGGCCTGGGGGGGAGAGGTGGACATGATCTTCTTGTTCCATTCGCCCTGGCTTCAGCTTCATACAATCATCTTCTCGTCGACGACTAATGCCAGAAACCACATGGTTCTTTGGTTCTTCTTACACTGAAGGTATGTATATACTAGATAAAGGGTGTGATCAACTGCTGCTTCATCTTCAGTTCTTCACTGAGGTGACACGAGGCGTGGAGAGGAGAGGAGGAATTCACATTGGCTGCTTGTACAGGCGCCGGTCCATTTGTAGAACTGCAAATATGTGCCCACTGATTTGGTGGACTGTCTGAAATGGAATGGAAATCTTTTCCCACTGACTGTAGTATGCAGATCTCTGTGTTCTTGTTCTACGTGTACACTCCTTTTGCGAGCCGGTGGACGGTGGTGGCGTCTTTGTCATCCAGGTTAGTACATGGACACGGAGTCGGCGCACAGCCTGCTGGACCGGTGGGGTCGGTCTGCAGTCTCCGGGCTTGTTTGGAAGCGAAACTTCCGATCCTTGCGTCCCCTCTCTCGCCCGCTCGCTACCCAACTCCCGACGGCGTTGTGCCGCCAGCGACGAACGGGACACACCACGCAGACGCAGGGGCCTAGCCCCGCCTCCCACCCTTGCCGGGGAAGCGTCGCCCCGGCCCTCGCGCTCTACTGGCGCGGGGTCCTGTCCCGGCCTGTAGACCGTTCCGTGATATGTGTCGGTGAGTTCCCCAAAGCTTGCCCCCGGTGTCTGTCCGTGGCCTCCTCGCTGCTGCGACAGCGATGAATTGAATTGAACCCTAACCTTCGTGGCCGACTAGCGCATTCCACCCACCTCGATAGGTTCGATTAGCAGACTCCATCGCGCAGGGTCAATTTAGCTGCCTGCAGTACATCCTGGCTTGCCGCACGGGTGTTTTCTGGAATCACTGGCCAGATTCAATCCCCATGCTGCCCTAAGGTAGGCACCAAGTCTCCAGATCCGGCCTCCCCGCAGGGTGTCAGAGAGTCGTCCTGCAGAAGACTCGACGGCTTCGTCTGACGAAAGCTGGAAGCAGCGATCCAAGAATGCATTGCGGAGCTGAAGGCTCCATCTTCCAGGACCACGCACCCTCCATTGGGCCAGAAAGGAAAAGTATGGTTACTTTTTGGGCCAGGCCTGGGCATCAAACGACTTGTAGCTTGCGTTGGAAGTTTTGGTAGCCCAGTCTACATGGTCTGCTACTTTAGTCTCAGGCATATGTTTGTATTAGCCTCCATTGGGGTTGGGGAAGCCCTAACAAACTGCATCCTGGATACACTGGTGTTTCGGTGGGCTGTTTCTGGACCAATTGAGCTCAACCGGGAGCTTGTAGCCATGCTTCCTCGCTGTCAACCATTTGGTTCCAATGCTGAGTTCTGCTGGTAGCATATTGGCTGGCAACCATTCGTTACAATGCCTGGGTTCTTCTTAGTTATGATTGCAGTCTTAGAATTTTTGTTTGCACTGTTGGTTCCCCTCTAATAACAAAAATAAATAAATTATGTAGGCATGTTGTCTTGTTATCCTACGAAGTGTCAGAAGCATCTTGTATGGAATTAGTATGGTGGCATGCTGGCCTGATCTCTCTAGTGCTCTGTTTTGCCAATTGTGGATTTGTTGTACTTGGCAGTTTTTTTCCCCTTACCACTAGTAACTTTACATGAGGTTGATTTAATTGTCTGAATGGGCAAGTGCTTGCTCAATTTTTTCTGTGAAATGCCTCTAGAATGATTGGGATACAGGGATAGTAATGTCTTACAGAGATCTGTTGCTAGGATTTGTCTGCTGGAAGCTTTTCTCAACTCCTTTTTGCAATCTAACTGCTGTACTTTACATGCCCCAGGTAACCCCCTCCAAAAGAAAAAAATAAATCAGAATGATATCTTATACTCAGTAATCTGTTAACCAAGCAAGTATCAAGCTGCTATCTGGCCATGTCATTCCATTTGTTGTTATTGCTGATGGGCCTAAGTCAAACTTTTGGCACTTATTAGGTCACAGCTTTGATCTGCTAGATGTTATATCACACAAGGATTCTGTCTGCTGACATATAGATGCTATGTAGCCTTTCTATGGTTCCTCTTTTACTCTGGTTTTGCTATAACACACACACACACACACACAAAAAGAGAAATAGAAAATGCTAACCTGGGCTGATTTCTTCACTTGGTATGCTCCATGTATAACATCTGAATCGTTCTTACCTCGCTACTCTTTGGAACCATTTTTTTTTTCAAAATAATGTTTGATTTACTAAAATCAAAGTACTTTGCACATGATAATTGACATGTAATTCCACAGTATTTTAAATGAGAGAGGTAAACCTGTTCATTACTTCTGATGGTGACACCATATGTGGTTATAAATTTTCTATCGATGTTTGCATTGTCATGGGATGTAACATGTCTGTGTGGTATGTAGATATGTAGTAGTGTATATTAGGGTTTGTTAACTGCAGAACCAGTTCACTTTACCTTTACACATTTCCTAATTGAATTTCAGGTGAAGATGCTCTTTGCATAGCTCAAGCTCCAATCTGATGGATTCTGATGACAAGAAGTTTGGAAACGGTAGGGTTTGGGTTAAAACTCACCCTAAAGAATGAAATGCACCATGGATCCTTAAACAATTTCTGCATTCTCATCTAAGCGACTAAGCCCATGAACTCTCAAATTGATCATCTGGATCCCTCAACTTTACAAGTGGTTCATTTTATGTTCACTCTAGGTCCAATCATGGACTTGAATTTACTCTTTGAATGAATCACTTGAAAAGTTAAAGGACCTAGATGATTACTTTGAGAGTTCATGGACCCAGATGGGAATATGGGGAAAGTTTAGGGGCGCCCAGTTCATTTCACCCTAAATACGTTTTGGGGTGCATAAACAGCATGCTAAGTGATAATTCCTCAGCTAGCATAGGTTGCCTCCAAGTTACCATTACCAGTATTATGCCAACCAAGTAGCACTATCTGAAATTTTGATTGTGTGGCTGGCATTAGCAACCAGAATGGTTGGTTAATGGTTAGTGCTTGTTTGATGGAAACAGGTAATTGTTATTTGTGATCCCTATGTTTCCCACTTCCCCTTATGACAATTATTCAGTATCCAAATCTGAAATGCTAAATCCTAATTCATGTGAGCACAAAGCAACGGACTGGCATTAATATCATAGCTTGCTTGGTTATGTGTTATTCTCATTAGCTTGCAAGAAATTAGTAATAGTTATATGCTTAGATTTTTAAATACAAACTTTTGGTGCTGATTCTTTTACCAGCTTTGGCCAGTATGTTCTGTTTAGCCAGCTGTTTACTGCAGTTCTTTTTAACAATGGGCAAGATTTCACTTGCTTTGACTTATTCATAGTCCACAATGCGTTAGTTGGACGGTTAGTATTTTGTGACATGGTGCATACTGCATCTAATGTTTATTATAAGCTAGATTAAATTTTGCTTCATAGATATATCAGTGCATCTATCTTTTCTGAAACCTTATTCGTCTGCTATGTGGTTGTTTGATAATATGATCTCTGTATTTCAGGGCCAAGGGAGCTCACTGGTGCTGTTGATTTGATCAGCCACTACAAACTGCTGCCACACCATGATTTCTTTTGCAAGAAACCTTTGCAACTGGCAATATCAGATACACATTATCTTCACAACGTTGTGGGAGAGACTGAAATTCGCAAAGGAGAAGGAATGGAGTTAGATCAACTTGTTCAGAATGCATATATGAGGGATAAACCTGCTTATATTCAGCCCTTTGATATGGAAACACTGGGGCAAGCATTCCAACTTCGAGAAACAGCTCCTGTGGATTTGCCCTCTGTAAGATCCTTTCTAGCATCTCACTTCTCTTATGACATTGTTAGATTTGCTCATTGAACTGTTTACAACATATACCATATCAACAGACTGAAAAGGGTATACCGACTATTTCGGGTAAACCAAAAAGTGAGTCCAAGGACAAAGAGAAGAAGCATAAAAAGCATAAAGACAAAGACAGGGATAAAGATAAGGAACATAAGAAGCACAAACATCGGCATAAGGATCGGAGTAAGGACAAAGATAAAGATAAAGACAAGGATAAGAAAAAAAGATAAAAGTGGTCATCACGATTCTGATTCGAAGAAACATCATGAAAAGGTTCGTCCATTTTCTGTATGTTCAAAACTCTGAATAGCTTCGTTTCAAACCATATACCTTTTGATGGGCAATGCTCACCATTTGTATCAGAAGAGGAAGCATGAGGGAACAGAAGATTCAGCGGATGTGCATAAGCACAAGAAGAGTAAGGTAGCACAATGCTATTATTTCCTTGCTGATATAACTTTCATAGAGAAAATTTGTCCCTTTGTTGTTAACGTGGCCGATCAACTTGTGGCAGCACAAGAGCTCCAAAACTGATGAGATGGGGAATGGACTTAGTTAACACTTCCTAGTTCTAGCTTCAATCCTTGTAATTTGCTGTTAAAAGGAGACTGATGGTCTCTGCCATCAAAACCCTGTGCAGAATATTGGTACGTGCTTCTTTACTTCCCTATTGGATTCAATTTGTTTTTCATGTAACCTTTTTTTTTATTCTGTTGTTCAGTTATATATGGCTTGCATAGCTTGTCTGTCTTTGGGTGGTTTTTGTCTACCGACGCAAATGTTTCAGTTAGAGGTGCATTCTTAACTTGTCTTTAAGCCTTTTTAAGAGGCATCCCTATGAGGCTATGACCTAACATTAATCTCATCTGATTTTTAGCTCCGTCCCTACAACATCTGAATATGCAATGGCATTGACAACTACTCAGATTCTATGTGGACAGTGGACACTTAATTCAGTTATTCATTTTTTCCCTTCATACTCGTTCTAAAATGGTAGTCATATGTTGCTTTGATGGTTGTCTGTACTGTAGTGATACAACGTCGATGAACTTGTTAGCGTGTCTTATAGCATGGTTTGACTTTCTCTAGACCATAATGCATAACAATTGATACGGAGCATAACAGTATACGTATTTCTGAAAATACTTGTGCTCTGTGTTTGTTTATGTACCACATAAGAGCATGTCATACTCAAGTCTTAATAATCGACACTTTTACAAAATACAATCATTAAATCAGTGTGTTCTGAATGATATGCTAATTTTCATGTTTGTTTGGATGGTGCAGGTGTCACGAGCTGGAGCGCTTGATAAGAACATGATAAAGAAGTATTTTTTGCAGAGTCCATTCCGAGGGAAATTAATTTTGTTAATTAATATATAGGGCTAATTCTTCGAACTGTGCAACTTTCTGTGCCCCTCTGAAGAATTGGTTGTAGGAATGATTGCCAGGATACGCAATGAGATTGTTTCGGTTGCAGGGCTAGCACACTTTTTGATACTAGGCTTGTGACTGAACTCCTGATGTAGCGTGCATGAGTACCCTGAGTAGTTGTGGTCTTGTGGATGGTTATACAGTTTGTGGTCTAGAGATGTAGTTGAGAGCAGGGAATTGGAAATAATCTCGTGTTCCTGCCGTACCGACCTTGATTTGTAGAGTAGGATGATTTGCTGTTTAACCAGTAGCTAAATGTTGGTAGTCAGTTCCAAGTTTATTTTCCATGGACCATGGTAGCCGTGCTTGCTTGTGCCGATAACTGGAGTTGATCCACATGGAAAGAATTGGGTTCAAACTAGCACATCAACAAGAAGAAGCCGTGCTTGCTTGTGACGTGGTGCCGCCGGTGCTGCCACGCGAACCAGCACATCAACAAGAAGAAGCCGTGCTTCGACTCCACCCTCAGACGACCCCGTCGTTACGTATCCAAGAGGTGCTGAGGGAATTCTCGAGCGATCAAATCCAAGCCATGACACAAGACTTCGGAAACATGGTAGGCCAAGGCGGCTCCGCCCAGGTCTTCGGAGGGAACCTCGACGACGGCACGCCGGTCGCCGTCAAAAGGATCAGCATCCACGGCGGACGCACCGTGGCCGGCGAGGAGGACTTCCGGAGAGAGCTCTCCATCATCGCCAACGTGCACCACCGCAGCCTGGTGCGCCTCCTCGGCTACTGCCTCCAGCGCGGTCCGGGCGGCCTCTACCTCGTCTACCTCTTCTTCGAGAATGGTTCCCTGGACAGGTGGATCTTCCATGGCACCGAGGAGCAGCGGCGCCTCCTGACGTGGCCCAAGCGGCTGTGCATCGCCATTGACGTGGCCTGGGCGCTCGCGTACCTCCACAACGAGTGCCACTGGCGGATCCTGCACCTCGACGTCAAGCCGGGGAACATCCTCATCAACGGCGACCTCCGTGCGCACGTCTCCGACTTCGGCATCTCCCTCTCCATCACCCGGGGCCTCAACAGCGTCGTCGACACGGAGCACCTCAAGGGCACCTTCGGCTACATGGCGTCGGAGATGCTCTACAACGCCGTGTCCGACAAGTCCGACGTGTTCAGCTATGGCATGACGCTGCTCGAGCTCGTCGGCGGCCGCAGGAACATGTATCCCTCGTTGTACACGCCAGAACTCACGCAGGACTACTTCCCGTACATCGTGAGGGAGAAGGTGAAGAGCGGCAAGTGATAGGTTCGTAGGATCGTCTAGGAGCGGATCCAGTAGGATATGTAGTTCGGGTAGTAGTAGATGGATGCACTTCATATGCCATGTACAGAGAAAGAGAGAGAGAGAGGTATAGACCAGAGGGGTCGACGGGAGGAGGTGCAGTAGCGGCGGCGGCGTTAGGGTTGGAGCCGGCGGCGGCCATGAGTGTCGATGTCCCGTTGGCGGTCGCGTCAGTCGTCATCTGGGTACCCCGAGTGCTCGCCGGCGTCGGTGGAGCTTCCCGCCGCTGGCAGCGCTCCCTCTAGATCGGTCTAGGGTTTAGATGTCGGTGGGGAGTTGGCGGCGGCTAGGTGAACCTCGTTTCGCGTGTCTGGTGCCCTGGCCCCCACCTAGTCTTTATAGCACTATGCGACGGGGGCCCACCAACCACATGGTTGGGCGTCCCCGATCAGGGCGCAGACGTAGGGCCCGTTTGGCCTAAACGGTGAAGATCTAATTCCAACATTCTCCCCCTAGATCTTACACAATTCTTACTCATTCTTCAATTCTCATTCTAATTCAATATTCCAATTCTTTTCAATTCCATCACAGATTAGCATATAGAACATGCTTCATCGTCACAACAATTCATGTCATTAGACTAACAACTACTACACACCTTTCTATTTTAGAATAAAGTTTTCATTATTCTGGGCCCTTCTTATTCTTCGGGAATCATAGGCTCTCCTTTAAACCCATGCCGACTATGTGTCCTCTGAACACACTGGGTGGAAGGCCTTTTGTGAGCGGATCCGCTAGCATCTTTTCAGTTCGTATATGCTCAAGATTTATGATATGATCCCGAAGTTTATCTTTCACAACATAGTACTTTATGTCAATGTGTTTGGCAGCACCACTTGACCTGTTGTTGTGAGCATATTCTACCGCTAGGTTGTTATCACAATACAACCGCATCGGTCTTTCTATACTTTTAATTATTCTCAATCCGGGTACAAATTTCTTCAACCAATTTACCTGCCCCGAGGCCTCATAACAAGCTACAAACTCGGCATACATTGTCGAGGATGTAGTCACTGTTTGTTTCGAACTTTTCCACGATATCACTCCTTTAGCAAGAGTAAATATATATCCTGATGTGGATTTTCTTTCATCTCCAGCATAGTCAGAATCTAAATACCCCTCTATGTGCAGGGAATCATATTTTTCATATGTTAACATGAGACCTTTAGTACCTTGCAAATAACGCAAGACTTTCTTCACTAATTTCCAATGTTCAATTCCTGGATTCTTTTGATATCTGCCAAGTAACCCGGTAACAAAAGCTATGTCAGGGCGCGTACACGTTTGAGCATATTGCAAACTTCCAATTGCCGAAGCATACGGTACCGCTTTCATTTGATCAATTTCATATTGATTCTTGGGACACTGATGTTCCCCATATTTATCGCCCTTGACAATCGGAGCAGGAGATGGACTACACGCATGCATACTAAATTTCTTCAAAACTTTTTCTATGTATGCCTTCTGCAACAATCCCAATACCCCTTTTCTTCTATCTCGATGAATCTCAATTCCCAAAACAAATGAGGCTTCACCAAGATCCTTCATATCAAAGTTCGAGGACAAGAATTTCTTCGTCTCCAATAGTAGATCGACATCACTACTAGAAAGTAAGATATCATCTACATATAGGATCAGTAATATGTATTTCTTATTCTTGAATTTCATATAGACACAATTGTCCTCGACATTTTCTTTAAACCCAAAACCCTTTATAGTTTTATCAAACTTCAAGTACCACTGTCTCGAAGCTTATTTCAAACCATAAATGGATCTTTTCAGACGACATCCCATATTTTCTTTTCCTCTTACGACAAAACCTTTCGGTTGTGCCATATAGACATTTTCATCCAAATCCCCATTTAGGAATGCAGTCTTTACATCCATCTGATGTAATTCTAGATCATAGTGAGCCACAAGTGTCATAATGATTCTAAAAGAATCTTTACAATAAACTGAAGAAAAAGTTTCATTGTAATCAATCCCTTCTCTTTGGGTAAAACCCTTAGCCACAAGTCATGCTTTGTGTCTTTCAATATTCCCTTGGGAGTCATATTTCGTCTTGTAGACCCATTTGGATCCTACTTTCTTAGCTCCTTTAGGAATGTTTTCTAGAACCCAAACCTTATTGGTGTTCATAGATTTCATCTCATCTTCCATGGCCTGAAGCCACTTCGATGAGTGTTCGCTTCTCATGGCTTCTTCAAAAGTTATAGGGTCATCTTCCATATGGAATTCTTCAGTTTCATAAATTTCATAATCATTTGGAATAGCTGACCTTCTAGTTCTTTGAGACCTTCTAGGGGCCTCTGGCACTTGGTCCACTATGGGCTGTTGTTGTTCTTCCTCATTAGCGACATTTGGTTCTACAGGCTCCTGATGGATGGGTTCCTCTTGTTCATTCGTTGTTGCTATGGGAGAATTTACAACAGGCGTTGTCACCACAGCGTCCTGTACTGCTGGTGCAACATCGGTAGTAGGTAACGTAAAGTATGGTTCTTCAACCATTGGAGTAGGTACATGTACCCGTTTCTCCTCAAGTCTAATTTCACGTGTTACCTTGCTCCCCCTGATCATTTCATCCTCCAAGAACACAACGTGTCTTGTTTCAACAAATTTCGTGTATCTATCAGGACAATAGAATCGATATCCTTTCGATCTTTCTGGATAGCCAATGAAATGGCAGCTGGCAGTCTTGGAGTCTAACTTTCCAATATTTGGGTTAAAAACCTTTGCCTCAGCTGGACAACCCCACACACGTAAGTGCTTAAGTGAGGGTTCTCTTCCTGTCCATAATTCATACGGTGTTTTCTGCACCGACTTGCTTGGTACTCGATTAAGTTAATGAATGATGGTTTTCAGTGCCTCCATCCATAAACCAACCGGTAGTGTGGAGTAACTCATCATGCTTCTCACCATATCCATTAGGGTACGGTTTCTTCTTTCAGCCACTCCGTTCTGCTGAGGCTCCCCCAGTGTGGAGTATTGAGCGACTATGCCATTTTTCAGTAGGAACCTTGCAAAGGGACCTGGGATTTGGCCATACGGGGTATGTCGCCCATAATACTCTCCAGCATGGTCTGATCGAACTATCTTTATTTTCATGTTGTGTTGATTTTCAATTTCGGCTTTAAATATCTTAAATTTATCCAATGCTTCTGTTCTTTCTTTAATT
The DNA here is from genome assembly GCA_022036555.1 of Microstegium vimineum. Lineage (NCBI taxonomy): Eukaryota > Viridiplantae > Streptophyta > Magnoliopsida > Poales > Poaceae > Microstegium > Microstegium vimineum. Next base: position 40,927,025 of record CM039129.1, read on the forward strand.
GGATAAATATAGCCATAACGAGAGTAATCATCCGTGAATGTTATGAACGAATCATAACCATCCACGCTTTTCATTGGGAATGGACCGCAAATGTCCGTGTGGATTATTTCTAATACTCTCGTGCTTCGTTTAGCATCTTTCTTTATTTTCTTAACATATTTTCCTTTGATGCAATCAACACATTGTTCTAAATCAGAGAATTCTAAGTGCGGAAGAATCGATTGTTTCACTAAGCGTTCTATTCCCCCCCTCGAAATATGGCCCAAACGACAATGCCATAATTTCGAAGAGTCGCTTTCATTTCTCTTCCGCTTCTTATTCTCATTTGTAGATTGGGAGACATTCACAATATCGCATTCATGATTCACATTTTCAGCAAGAGATAATAAATAAAGCTTGTCTTGTTGGAAGACAAGACCAACACATTTATTATTATTATTAAATAGTTCACATCTGCCATTACCAAAATGACAGCCAAATCCATCATCATCGAGTTTCGAAACACTTATTAAATTCCTACGCAAAGAGGGAACATAGAGTACATTTCTAATCTTAAGTACAAAGCCATCTTTTAATTCTAAAGCTAGATCGCCAATGGCTTCAACTCCAGCTTGTACTCCATTCGTGACTTTAATCGTTCTTTCTCCTCTTTGCAGGGTTCTCCTCCCACTTAACCCTGTAAGGAATTCGAAACATGAATTGTTGCACCTGAATCAATCCACCAAGAGGTGTTCAAATAACATAAAAACAGGGATTCATCTACAAATGTGATAGTATCATCACCTTTCTTTAGTAGCTTTTTCAGGTAGACAGGGCAATCTCTCTTGTAATGCCATCTCTTGAAGCATTCCTTGCACTGGTCTTTTTCAGCATTGCCATATTTTCTGAAGTCCTCATCCTGAGAGTCCTTTTCTTTTCCTTTGCATGTGCATTTTCTTGTGGCTTGGAGGGAGAGCCTTTATTCCACTGGGGTTTCCCCTGTGGTTTCTTGTAAAAGTTCTTTCTTTTATTGTCCTTGACAAGATGAGCTGATTCACCCTGTGCGGACTTGATTCTCTCTTCCTCCTGGACACACATTGCAATGAGCTTTTCAATGTCCCAGTTTTCAGGCATCATATTGTAGTTCACAGCAAAAGTTTTAAATTCTTTTGGCAGAGAAAGAAAGACCAAGTGAATGAGGAACTTGTCATTGATCCCCAAATCCATTGTCTTTAATTTCGCTGCCATTGTGTTCATTTTCAATATGTGCTGACACACACCACCACCATTGTATTTCTCAGATACAAGTTTATGTATCATGGTGCTTGCTGTGGCCTTGGAAGACCCAGTAAACTGACTCTTTACCCTTTCGAGGTAGTCAATGGCGGTGATGCATTCTGGGATTGACCCTCGGATATGGTCTTAAATGGTGGCTTTCGCCACCAACAGGCATTTTTTGTTGGATTGAATCCAACGCCTGTGTTCGATGTCATATTTCATTCCGACTTCTGCAAAATCACGCTTTCGGGCGTGAAAAGCTTCGTCAGTTTCATCGGTTCTCTTCTCCGGTTCCTCTGGAATAGTAGGACACGGGGAAGTAATGGCAAGATCAATCTCTGCCAATGCAAGTTCTAGTTCGTACTTCTCCCGCCACACACGGTAGTTGGTACTGTTGAGCGGAGGAATGTTGTTTATGTTCACCATTCCTTTAACTCCTGAAATTTATCCAAAGAAAAGTAAGAAACATTCATCATGAAATTGCATGCCTTAACTTAACGTTGGTCAAAATTAAACATACAATTCCTCTATGCAAAAATTTATACATCACCGTTGGGCAGAAGTAAAATAAATGCATAGCAATTCATTATAATAATATTATTAACAACGTTGGTCAGAAAATAACAGTATTATAATCTCATCAAAATTATCGAAAATTCATAATTCACTCAAAAAATTAAATTATCCCGTTGGTTCAAATTTAATTAAGAGTCAAAATTCAATATTTTATTCGCAGCGAAAACAATAAAATTATTCATACTCTTATTTTCCAGAAAATTCAACTTGTATTGTTCTCTAAACAAAAATTATCGTTGGATAAAATTTTGTATAGATGAAAAATTCACAAATTTATTCAAATACAAAGTGAATTCATAATTGTTTCTGGAAAATAGAGTAAAATTATTCAAAAATTATTATTTTCCAGAATATCATTCATGTTATTATTCGTGTTATTCTCTGAATGAAAATTATCGTTGGATAAAATTTGTGCAGAGAAAATTTCATCAAAATTCCAATTCGGAATCATTCAAATTCAATCCATTTTAATTTCTGGAAAATAAAAAAGAAAAGCGTCACTGTTCATTCGCGGGTTGAGGTCAAACGAATTGGCCTAGAGGCCATTTCGACCCATTCACCCGCGCGCTCGGGCTCCCCCTCTTCCCCCAGGCCGCAACGTGGGCCTCGGCCGGGAAAGTGGTCGCCTGCCTGGGCTCAATTCGGCCAAGCAGGCTCGGATCGGCCGCGACCGTCGGATCTAGGGTGGATCCGATCGGACGGCTGCGCGTGACTTTCGCGTGACCCTAGTTCATTTCATTCTGCTCCCCTCCCCTTTCTCCTCTGCGCGGCGGCGAGAGACAGAGAGGCGCGGCGGCGGCCCACTGCCGAGCGCGACCGGCCGGAGAGGGAGAGGGCAACACCACCACCGCCGGCCTCCTCGGCGGTGCGCGCGCCCACTGATGAGTGGACGCGCCGCCGTCGAGCGGGCTAGCCGCGGTGGCCTCACGCCGCAACGACAGAGGCCGCGTGGTGGCGTGACCTCACCGGAGGTCGCGTTCTTCCCGCGTGCCGGCGATGGAGACGGCTGGCTGCGATGGAGGGACGACCGAACCCCAGGTAAGGGCACTGCTTCTTGGTCGCTTCTTTCATTTAGGGTTAGGGTTCAGTTTCGTTCATTTGGATTCGGATCGGATGTCCCTGTGTGGTTGGGGTTTCGATTTGATTTTCGTTCATGCCGATCTGATGTTCGTTCTTGTTCTTCTCCCTAATCCTTCTCTATTCTTGAGATTTAGGGTTAGGGTTTCGATCGGTGGAGCCGATTAGGCTCTGATCCGAGTGGATCCCCTCCGTAGGAGGCGTCTAATACCATTGATAGGTTCGTAGGATCGTCTAGGAGCGGATCCAGTAGGATATGTAGTTCGGGTAGTAGTAGATGGATGCAGTTCATATGCCATGTACAGAGAAAGAGAGAGAGAGAGGTACAGACCAGAGGGGTCGACGGGAGGAGGTGCAGTAGCGGCGGCGGCGTTAGGGTTGGAGCCGCCGTCGGCCATGAGCGTCGATGTCCCGTTGGCGGTCGCGTCAGTCGTCATCTGGGTACCCCGAGTGCTCGCCGGCGTCGGTGGAGCTTCCCGCCGCTGGCAGCGCTCCCTCTAGATCGGTCTAGGGTTTAGATGTCGGTGGGGAGTTGGCGGCGGCCAGGTGAACCTCGTTTCGCGTGCCTGGCGCCCCGGTCCCCACCTAGTCTTTGTAGGACTATGCGACGGGGGCCCACCAACCACATGGTTAGGCGCCCCCGATCAGGGCGCAGACCTAGGGCCTGTTTAGGCCGTTGGGCCTAAACGGTGAAGATCTAATTCCAACAGCAAGGTCTTGGAGGCCGTGGACGCAGCCATGGCGCCCGTGGACGACGAGGAGGAGGCGGTCAAGACGGTGTTCAGGGTGGCGCTCTGCTGCATCCAGAACCAGCGGGAGATGAGGCCCACCATGCAGACTGTTGTGGATATGCTTGAAGGCCGGGTCGCCGTTGATCTCCCGCCGGAGAGCCGCCATCATCTGCTCTAAATTTCTAAACGAACGTCTTTTAAAATAGTTATGTTCAGATAGTATCAACAGACAGTACGTCTCTTTATTTAGTCATTTTGTATTCAATCGGCACGAACAACGATATATGTATGACAACCAATCATTTTATTTTTTTGGCCAGAAGCTATTTTGATAATAATTACCTATGTTCTTCAACCCACAGGTTTGATTCTATATTGATTACTAATACATTAAAGTAAGTCTACTTATTCCGTTAGAGCGTCATCCGTAATGGTTAGCTATTTAACTATATCTAAAGATGTGACACGGTAAGGAAAAAAAATAGGAGAGAGAGACTAGTCACTAGCGACGAATAAATAATCTATCTATTTCACAATGTCATTGAATGTCTATACTTATTAGGGTGTCCCGGCTAACTGAATGCCATTGAATGTCTATACTTATGGTGCTTATACAAACCCACTCTGTGGCCAAACATCTGTATATGGTTCATGGAAGTGCTTATACTTTGGGTAATAAACTTACCGAGATAGCCACCAATGCAAGTTCAAGTGCGCCGGTATGAAGTCTTGATATTAGTCCGGGAGCGCCTGTTCCTTGAACCTCAGCAAGAAATTCAGTAAACTATACATATCACCAAAGTGCACCAAGAAAAAGAAACCGTGAGTGAGCTATACATATAGGTTCTTATAGTGCCGGATATTCAGTAAATTATATATAGCAAATTATGCTTTGATTACCCCTAAGCATACCTTTATTTTTGTTCCCTGAAAACCACTACTAAAATATTAAATTTCTCCTAGTGAGGTGGGATTTTTCTAATATTTTTGGTAGTTAAAAATTTAGTACAAACTTTTCCTAATAATTGTCTTCTAGTAAAATTCTCATATGTTATGACTAGTGGTAGTGTTTTATTACTATTTAAAACACTAAGAGAACTCCATCATTTTGGTAGTGAACTCTGATGTACAACTTCTGTAGCCAAGACAACAGGATGTCAACTTAGCTTCAGTTAATCAAACCATTGTAACATGCGTGTATAGGTAGATCTGAATTAAATTTGCACAGCCATCCACTAGTACAAAGCAGCTCTAAGGCTGCGGTGGCATTTTGTTTTTATTGACGGTTTCAGTTAATATGCGAATGGTTGCGTACGGACCAGCTACGAACCGCCAGTGTAAATATTTACACTGGCGGTTGTCTTAAAATAACCGCCTGTGAAAATGGCGCATTTCCTAACGGTTGACTTAGCTGAACCGCCTGTGGAAATGCGTCATTTCCACATGCGGTTATTTTAAGACAACCGCCAGTGTAAATATGTTTACACTGGCGGTTGACTTAAGCAACCGTCATTGTTGTTCCTGTAGCTATATATACCCTTCTTCCCCCGAGAATCCTGTAACTCGCAGCTAACTTTCATTGGAGGCCATTTTGGAGGTCCATATTTCTTCAAATACAAGGGGGAGGGAGGTTTTGATCTTCATTTTTGGAAGGAGGTTGCTAATAAAGGTTAGTTTATGCATCTCTTGCCTCATTTGGTCCATTTCTTGCTCAATTTGAGTCTCTTTTTTAGATCTAGGGTTTCACCATGAGTGAGAGAGAAGGGTAGCTAGGTTATGGGCAAGATTTTGTGAAATGTTTATGCTTAAGATGGTTAGATGATGCCTCTCCACTCTCCCTACTCATGTTTTGTTGTCAATTTATTTTATCCAAGATTTTTTTAGTTATATGTATATGGCTATAGCCATGAATGGTATGTTCATGTAGAGAGCATTATAGGTCCATTTATTTAGTATTTTTTTATTAATTTGCATAAATTGTTCCATGAATTGTTTTTTTGTGTTCATGAAGTGTGTTCATATGTAGAGAGCAATATATATTATTTTGTTAGTTCTCTAATAAAGTAGGTTAATTATTTAGTGTATTTTCTTTATTTCTCAAATTGTTTCATGAATTGTTTGTTTGTGTGGTGAGACAAATGTATGTTTAAAAATTAAACCTTCTGATAAACCCTATACTTAATCATATCCCTTCTTCCTCCCTGATAACTCTTCTAGCTTGCAGTCAACTACCATTGAATACAATTGGAGAGGATTTGATATTCATTTTTTTAGAAGGAGGTGCTAGCAAAGGTTAGTTTATCTCTCTCTTGCATCCTTTTATTCATTTTTGCTCAGTTTGAGTAACTTTTTGGAGCTAGACATATGGTTTCAACTTTTAGCATATAATTAATTCATTATATTTCTGTACAGGTACGATGGAGCGGTCATTATGGATGTATGAGTTGTCAAGACTAGATCCATCATACTTATCAGAAGTGCATAAGTTTGTTGACGCTGCTAAAAACCATGCTCGGAGAACAAATATGAAGCACATACATTGTCCATGCATAGACTGTAAAAATGCTGTTGTATTTGATTACACTCAAACAATCCTTTCTCATCTAGTCTGTCAGGGGTTTATGAAGGATTACTTGATTTGGATAAAGCATGGAGAGGGTAGTTCTGCGCATTATACAACGACAAACACTGCAGATATTGATGTTGATCTACATATGCTTGTTGATGAGTTCCCGTTCATACACGAGACACAACAACCTCTTCCTGATCATGGTGTTGATAAAGCAAATGAATGTGATGAGGTCCTGCCAGATATGGCTGCGGAAGATGCAGAATTGTTAGAGGCACTGTTGCATCGTCATTTAGATGACCCTTCAACGTTCTTCATGAAAGGTATGGATTCCCTGATGAATGCAGCAAAAGAGCCTTTGTATGATGAGTCTAAGGGTTGTACCCAAGAGTTCACGACACTGCGGTCCGTGCTTAAGTTTTTGGTGTTCAAAGCTAGATATGGTTAGTCTGATGTTGGCTTTGATGCGTTCTTGAGTATTATCGCAGACATGCTTTCAAGAGAACAATGTGCCGACTAACACGTACTATGCAAATAAGTCAGTCCGCTCACTATGGGTGTTGAGAGGATCCACGCATGTAGAAATCATTGTATCCTATATCGAGGTGATAAGTATAAGGACAAGGTCAACTGCCCAAACTGCAGTGCAAGTAGGTACAAGACGAATAAATACTTTCGAAAAGAAGAATGTACTGCCTCCAAATGTAAAGGAAATAAGAGAAAGAAGACCCAACAGAGAGCAACAAAACCCCCCACAAGCAAAGAAAAAGATGAAGTAGACTATTATGCCCAGAAAAAGATTCCTGCTTTAGTGATGTGGTACCTTCCTATGGTTGATCGGTTGATGTGTTTGTTCGCTAACCCAGAGGATGTCAAACTTATGACCTGGCATGCTTCAAATGGGCACAAAAATGATGGGAAGCTTCGTCATCCGGTTGATGGCACGCAGTGGAGAGATTTCAATAACAACCATGAAGACTTTGCAAAGGAAACAAGAAATGTTAGATTTGCACTGAGTACTGATGGAATGAATCCATTTGCTGAGAGGAGAAGCACGCATAGCACATGGCCGGTGATCCTCACCATCTACAACCTTCCCCAATGGTTGATGCAAAAGCGAAAGTACCTCATGCTAACCATCCTTATCTCTGGACCTACACAACCTGGAGTGGATATGGATGTTTTCTTGGAGCCCTTAATGGAAGACATGAAGATGTTGTGGGAAACAGGTGTTCAAATGTGGGACGAGTACTGCAAAGAATCTTTCATGCTGAGAGCAATTATTTTTGTTACGATCAACGATTACCCTGCTCTCTTCACATTATCAGGGCAGTTCAAGGGAAAGGTTGGTTGTGTATTCTGCATAGATCAAACCGCTTACGTGTCCCTCGATGCATCTAAGAAGATAGTGTACATGATACACAAGCACTTCTTATCGAAAGGACACAGGTACCGCCTTAAAAAGATGGCTAAGTACTTCGACAATAACGATGAACTACACTCTATTGCACCATCAGGTAACAGTAAAGGCCAAAGAGTTTTTCAAATAGTTAGCAACATCAAATTTGTTTTCGAGAAAAAGACAAAAGCCGGAAAACCAAGAAAGAATGTCAAACCAACTCTAGGGCTACATTCAAGAAGATGTCTATTTTCTTTGAGTATTTACCATACTGGAAAGAGTTAGCTGTACGACATGCGATCGATGGTATGGACGTTCAGAAGAACGTGTTTGAAAGTCTAATTGGCACATTGCTAGACATGAAGAGCAAGACAAATGAAGGACTCAATTCACGTAAGGACATGGTACAGTTAGACATTAAAAAAGAACTTCACCCTGTTCTTCAAGAAAATGGGAAGTACCATCTTCTGGCAGCAAGCTACAACCTCAACATGGATGAGAAACATGCGATGTGTGTGTGGATTTTGCTCTAGCATACGGAGTATCGTGTCAATGAAAGACCTTACACTCACCAACTACAACTCACATGATTGTCATGTCATGCTTACTACTTTCCTTCCGATTGTCATCAGGGCTATAAATCCTTTGTTCGTAAAGATGGCAGTAACACGTCTGTGCTTCATTTTCAACAAGATCTCAGAAAAGGTGATTGACCATGATGAGTTAGAACTCTTTAGGAATTTCGTAGTGGAGACAGTGTCACAGTTTGAGATGTGTTTCCCCCAGCATTCTTCGATATCATAGTACACCTCGTTGTGCACTTTGTTCCTCAAATTGAGGCATTGGGTCCTATGTACTTGCATGAAATGTGGACTTATGAGCATTTTATGGCAATACTAAATGGTTATGTTTCAACTCGTGCTCGCCCAGAGGCGTCTATGGTTGAGGGGTATTTAACCGAAGAGGCCATTGAGTCCGGAGGTCCATTTTGCAATAGTGTCCTAAAAGATCAAGTTGCAATAGGTTTGCCTCCGTCACGACATGAGAGTAGGTTGTATGGAAGTGGGAGGATGGGACAAAAATCATTCATCCCGAAAGATTACATCATAGTCCTCGAGGCACATCACAGTATCCTGCATCAGCTCTCGATAATGGAGCCTTTGATCGAGGAACACTTAAATGAACTTCAGGAACATAATCCTGGGCACACGGATGATTGGGTAATGAAGGAACACAAGACTCGGTTCAACACATGGCTAAGGGAGAAGGATATTCCACGTGGGGAAACAATTGAGGAACAAACCATCAAAGGGTTGGCATCTGGACCCTCACGCCAGGTCACGACATGGCAGACCTATGACATTAATGGCTTCACATTCTGTACCAAGTACAAGGACATAAAGAGCATGGCACAAAACAGTGGTGTTCGATGCGAGGCCATTGACTCTACGACAGGTGAGATTATTACATACTTTGGCATCATTGTTGAGATATGGGAACTAGACTATGGTACATTCCAAATCCCCGTATATAAATGTGAATGGGTTGAAGACAAACATGTCACAGTGGACAACTATGGGGTCAGAGTTCTTGATCTAAGTAAGGTAGCCTACAAAGATGACCCGTGGATAATGGCTAACCGTGCTGCACAGGTTTTCTATGCTGAACAGATCCTTTCTCCTAATGACAAGAAAAGTACGAACCAACCAAAGCATGTAGTTTTTCCTAGAAAGCAACAAGCTATCAGAGTTGATGGTGTATCTGATCTGGAAGATTTCAACTAGTTTAGCAATATGTCTCTCTTTGTAGATCATCCAGTGAAGATAAGGAATGTTGAGCGAAGCATCCCACAGAATTCATTGCCCTGGGTTCGCCACGATGGACAAGGAAGAACAGTAGGAGCCTAGTTTATATTTGTCATGCATGTAATGCATTTGTGGTACAATGTGTACCTTACAATGTCTACCATTCACTGTTTGTAAATGTGAGACTTTATGCTTATTCCACCTTTATGCTATCATTTTCTATATAGCCTATCATTTTCCACCTTTATACTAACCCTAGAACCCTTGCTTAACTAACCCTAGACCCTAACTTAACTAACCCTAGATCCTAGCTTAACTAACCATAAACCCTAGCTTAACTAACCCTAGACCCTAGCTTAACTAACCATAAACCCTAGCTTAACTTACCCTAGACCCTAGCTTAACTAACCCACTAACCATAAACCCTAGCTTAACTAACCCTAGAACCTAGCTTAACTAACCCTAGACCCTAGCTTAACTAACCCTAAACCCTAGCTTAACTTACCCTAGACCCTAGCTTAACTAACCCACTAACCATAAACCCTAGCTTAACTAACCCTAGAACCTAGCTTAACTAACCCTAACTATAAATTAACAATACATAAACAATACATAAACCCTAACTATATGCAAATCATTTCTACACGCGGTTGTGTTATGTGAACCGCTTGTAGAAATCATTTCTACAGGCGGTTCACATAACACAACCGCCTGTAGAAATGATTTCTACATGCGGTTCACATAACAAACCGCCTGTAGAAATGATTTCTACAGGCGGTTCACATAACAAACCGCATGTAGAAATCGTCCCCTTATAAAGCCCGCGCTCTCAGCCCAAAAATTTCTAAGTCCCCTGGCGCCCGTAGATTTCAAAGAAGCGTCGTTAGGCTGCCCAAATTTCCCACGCCGCCGACTGAGCTCATCGCCGTGCCGCCCTCCCCGCCGCTGAACCCTCTATCTCGACATGCCGACGTCCTCCGCACTCTCGGTAAGTCGAGCGCCCCGACTTCTTTTCTCTCTGTGCGCGGTGGGGCAGTGCCGGTGGTGGAGCGCACACGGCTGGTGGCGGTGGTGCGGTGGTGGCGCCGCGCGTGGCGGTGGCGGTGGGGCTGGGCCGTGCAGGGCGGGCGGCGCGCCATGGCGGTGGCGGTGGTGCCCGACTAGGGATATGCGGTGGTGGCGGCGCTGGAGATGCGGTGGCGGCGCTCGAGGTTGAAGAAGACAGGGTGGGCCCGTGGGTGCTGGGCCTCCTAGCACTGATGGGCTTGCACTGGCTGGGCCGAGCAGGGCAAAGGGGAGGGAGAAATTTTCCTTTTTTTCATTTTTTAAATACTTGCAAATATATGTACTTGAATTAAATGCTTATATAATTATAGCAAGGGAATACTTGTAAAAGAGTAGAGTAGAGTAGTGTAGTGTAGTGTAGAGTAGAGTAGAGTAGAGTAGAGTAGAAATGATAAGAGTAGAGTACTTATTGATGCTTATTTATGTTTATTCATGCTTATTCATGCTTATAGTATACTTGTATATACTAGTAGTGTACTTGTATGTATATACTTGTAGTAGTACTTATATAATAGTAGTGTACCACTCAAATCATAGAGTAATTGTATGCTTATTTATGAATAGTAGCGTACTTCTATAGTTTTTCGCAAAAGGCATAGACTAATTATATAAATCTAATTGTATAGAATTTTACGATGAGTTCTCCACCCAAGGAGCAAGCAAAGGGGTCCCACCCAACGGAGCAAGCAAAGGGGTCCCACCCCACGGAGCAAGCAGCGGAGTCCCACCCCACGGAGCAAGCAACGGGGTCCCACCCCGCGGAGCAAGCAACAGGGTCCCAAGCAACGGGGTCCCGAGAATCTACTCCTGAATACGAATCACCAAGCGCCGGCACTAATCCTCGCATAGAGAGGATGGCCCGTCGTGAATATGAACATGACCCTGATTACAATCCAGAAGTAGATGAGGTAATTTTCGCATATAGGATGTTATGGTTGTACCTAATTTCATGGTTAGCCTGCCACAATGGATTAGCCTTCATAATTTGATGAGTGTATGTTTTGACATGAATAGGATGTGTTATCTGAGTTCAGAGAAATATTAACTCACGATGAAATAGCACAAGAAGATGCACCGGAAACGACCGAGGCCACCACCACCTCTAATAGTTCAAGGAAAAGGAAGATGAGTGACCGGAAACGAGGTGACAGAGGAATGAATAGGTGGCCTGATGAGACATATAGAATCTCAGAAGTGAGCCCAAAAGGACAACCCTCGCTCCTGTGGCCGCCGTAGCTAAGTTTCGAAACACACTTGGTTTCGTAGTTAGGGACAATCTTGACGTCACAATCCAACATTGGAAAAATGTGTCAGTCGATGTTAGGAAGATGCTTTGGGCCAAGATGTTGACAAGGTTTATTTTTCCTCGGGGCTCAGAAGCACTGGTAAAGGAGTTTGCACTAAATCAATGCGCGGTTATATTCCGCAACTGGAGGTCCGAATTGAATACCAAGTTTGCAAAGACTGGCTCAGACCCGACAAAAAAGTACAAGATTTCGGCCGGTCAGTGGGCGGTTTTCCTAGAGCAGAGGCAAGAAGCAGAGTTCTTAGCTCGAAGCGAATCCAATTCTGCGCTCGCAAAAAAGAACAAGTACCCCCACCACTTAGGCTCTGGTGGTTACAACCGACAGATTCCAAAATGTTGAGAAGAAGAGGCTACCAAGAAGGCGGCAGGGTTTCCAGTGGTGTCGGAGTTATGACCCGGGGTCAAGACCACCAACTAGTAAATTTGTATATCGCGTGCTCCCTGTCTCAGATGTGATGCAAGATGGACACAAGGTTTATCCTGGTTCAGGCAAAGAAGGCCCTACGTCTAGCGGGGAGGATGACTTGTATTATCTCGCACCCAAAGTGCTCGTACAGGGGGTACAAGCTGAGTTACACGGGACGCTCAGAGTGAGCTGATGCCTAAGGCTAGCAGGGCTACCTTAGGCGGTGGGTTGGCTGCTCGAGGGGTCGCTCAAGCAGCAGGGAGTGATGATCGGGGCTGAAGTCCGAATGCTGAGTCGTCTGAAAACTCAGAGATCGGAGATCCCTCTCCTTCTACCTCGGCGTCCCCTTTTATAGACCAAGGGGAGGCCCGAGGGTACAGGATCCTAACTGTGTAGTATGGGCGCGCGTGCCCACGGCACAATGTTGGCGAAGGGACGTCGTACAGTTTGCTGGCATGGCCTTCCCGTCCTTCTGGCGCTCCCGATCGTGGTGGTAGTAGAAGTCGTCGCAGCACGTCGCGGCACAGCTTCCGCAGGCGAGCGCGAATCCCACAGCTGAAACGAGATGGGGCGGATGGGATGGGCCCCATACCGGAGTTGTTGGAGGGACGGGTCGAGCCCCCCGGTCGAGGGGGGGTCGAGCTCTGCGTGGCTCTGTCGTATCCCTGAAGTCGTTGTCGAGGGCTGCACTGTTCACATTCGAGGGGTGCTGCTGGAGTCCGTACTCGCGTCGTGGCGGCAGAAGCAACACAGTTGACAGGAATCAGGGACATGACGGAGAGTTGTTGGATTTGACTGCGGACGCGGGCGCCCATGGCGTTAGGCGGATTTACTTTAACCCATGCCGGGAGCAGTTGGGCTGTTCGAGCCTCCCGTGCGGGGGTCGTTCGTCTGACCCCTGGTCCGTCGCTCGGCGTCGAGGCAGGGTCGGAGCAGAGGCGGATTCGGAGGGATCGAAGTAGAGGGCGAGGAGTCGTTCGTTCGACCCCTCGTCCGTCACCCGGTGTTGAGGTAGGAGCCCGGGGGTCGCTCGTTCGACCTCGGTCCGTCATTCGGCGTCGAGGTGGAGACGAAGGGGTCGTTCGTTCGGCCCTTCGTCCGTCTCTTTCCGTCGAGGTGGGCCGGCCCGCGACTTGTTGCCATAGCCGGTGCAGGGGGCCTTCACGTGATGGGCCTTTCCTTACTGACTTGAGCAGTGGGCTGGTCCCTGTCTTAAAAATGGTTGCTATGTTTAGCGTTAATTTATCGAAGGGTTTAGGGTACCCCTTACCTTCGTACCCGACAGTAGCCCCCGAGGCCCCAGAGGAGTGATTGAGAACTCCTCTGGGGGCTATGATATATGTTTTCTCGGAGGGAGTAAGGATTATCCGGAGGTTTTGTCCTTGACCTGCAGAGTTAGTGAGAGGTTCGATTCTCCGTGGGGTGCGCGCGAGCGCACCCCGCGGGGGTAGCCCCGAGGCCCCAGAGGAGTGATTAAGAACTCCTCTGGGGGCTATGATGTGTTGTATCGAGGGGATTTAAGGTTACCTGGAGATGTGGCGCCCTATCGAAGGGTCGATCTCGTTTGCCAGGCTTGTGGGCGCTCCTTTCCCTGAAAAGAGGAGTGTTCGAGGGCGACTGTCGAACCCTACCGAGGGCCAGCCTTCGCTCCCTCGAGCATAACTGGAGTCAGAGCGCCCCACCCAAGAGGTCGACTCTGTCTGCCAGGTCACGAGTGTTTTCGACCCTCTTTCGTCGAGGGGTGTCGTGCGTAGTCGGGCCCTCGAGCCCTCGAATGGCTAGGCCTTCACTACCTGTAGCGTCCTTCCCACGGATCCTTGCGTTCGGATTGTGGGGTGAAGAGCATCGCGCTATCCTCGTTAGGACGAGCCCGAAGTCCTCAGTGAGCTGTTGTCGGGCATGATTCCATTAAAAATGGTGCCCAGTACGGGTAAAAATCCGAGTGAGAACTCGTGCCCCATTCGATAGGGGTCGACTAGTGGCCCGGAGGCGTTCTCATTTAAGTAAGACCGTATGGCTTACTAAGCACGACCATATGGATTGCCAAGGTGCCAAACCCATTCGATAGGAGTTGGTGGCTCGATGCCTCCCAGCGTAGGGATCCTTAGGTATTCCTTGGTTATGCCTTGGATATGTCCTAGGGGACCTCGAGAGTTCATTCTCGAGATAGGGGCATGCACTTGGCCCCCCCGGGACATCCCTGACTCGCGTACTCGAGGGCGGCTGTCGAACCCCGTTCGTGGAGCCAGCCTTCGCTCCCTCAAGATTTAGGGGTGGACCTGAGTCCGTTAACCATGGGTCCTTCCTGACCTCAGGTACTCGAGGGCGGCTGTTGAACCCTATGTAAGGGCTAGCCTTCGCTCCCTCAAGATTTGACGGATGGTTCGTCATCCGACGCTATCCTCAGGAGGAGGAGTCCTGCCTTGTGGAACGCCGAGGGGGAAGAATGGGTAATTATATTGAACTTGGGGACATACCTGTGCCTTTGCCCATTGGGCTGGAGCTCTCGAGGGAGGCTGTCGAACCCCACGAAAGGGTCAGCCTTTATCCCTTCGAGACCGGGGAGTGGACTGGAGTTGACGACCCGAGATCTCCTCAGACCTCGGGTACTCGAGGGGGGCTATCGAGCCCGTTCGTAGGCCGGCCTTTGTCCCCTCGAGATTTTGGGGGTGGACCGAAGTCCTAACCCGAGGTCATTTCTGCCCTCAGGTACTCGAGGGTAGTTGTCAAACCCTCTTTCGAGGGCCAGCTCTCGCTGCCTCAAGATTCCTTACCTCTGAAGATAACACTTCCGGCCGCGCGCCTTTTTAGGCGATGTCCGTTTGGCGCAACAGTGGCAGTTGCAGGGCGGAGTGCGGTGCGGAGCCCGACGATGGGACAAAATGCCTTATCCTGGAGGAATACGAGGTAGGGGAGTACAAGCACATTAAATGTAGAGATTCTCTTGCCTGATTTGCCGGATCCGTCCGTTGGCCTCCCGCTTATAAATAGCGAAGGTGAGGAGTCGGGTGCTTTTTCCACGCACTTGCCTTTCCTGCCTCCTTGCCATCGCCTTCCCTGCCTCCTTCTCCCCGCCATTGCCTTAGACGCCCCGCGAGCCGGACCTCTGCGCACGCGAGAGAGAAAGAGAGGGGAGATTGGGAACGTACCTTCCGCCCCCAAGCCCGAGCACACCAACCTTCTCGTTCCCATGGCCAAGTACAGCCTTGTCGGTCCCGATGACTGGCTCGCGTCTTCGATGACCGACTCACGCCTGGGGGATCTGGTGGAGAGCGGCCTCCTTCGGCCTGTCACCTCGATCGACCGACCGGAGTGGATGGTGCCACCACCGGAGCATGTCGAGCCCAACCCGCCGGAGGGGTACGTGGTGAGCTTCGAGGTCTTCCACCGAGCGGGACTAGGCGCCCCACCCAGCCATCTTCTGCGCGCCATCCTCTACCACTATGGCGTGGAGCTTCAACACCTCACCCCCAACGACGTCTGCCATGCGGCGGTCTTTGCCGCCGTGTGCGAAGGCTACCTCGGGATCGAGCCTCACTGGGAGTTATGGCTCCATCTCTTCGAGGCAAACATCTTCCATGCGTCGGCTATCAAGGGTACCCGCAAGATGGTCAGGGTCGGGTGTTGCTGCATCGCCCTCAAGCGGTCGGACTTCTGGATCCCGGTGAAGCTTTCGTCGAGCCACTCCGGATGGCACTCCGGGTGGTTTTATTTGAGGAACGACGACAACCTGCTCCCCGCCTACACCAGGAGGACGATCGACGCACAGCCCGACTGCTGGAGGTACGGCGTCGTGAAGAGTAAGCAACGCCGCCTCGACAACCTGCTGGACGCGGTCGGGCGTTTGAGGAAGGAGGGACTCACGGCGGCGATCGTCGCGTCGGCATTCCATCAACGGCGGGTCGTGCCGCTGATGGCTCGACCCCTCCACCTCGACGAGATGCGTCCGAGGGTCGACCTCTCGGGGTGTCGCCTCCTGGGAGACGAGCTAGCCCCCGAGAGGGTGGTCCGCCGCATCCGCCACTTCTTCACGGGCTCGTTCGAGGCCAAGAACGTCGCCAGGATCCCCATGAGGCCGGACGAGGGGTACATCGAGCTGGTAAGGTCCTCTTCCTCTGTTAGAGTTCTTGTGTTTGCCTTGTCCGCCTTTTTTCCTTGCATTCTGACTGCCTTGCGTTCCTCAGGGGAACGTTCCCTTCCGGAAGTCGCTCCCGCCGGTGAAGGAAGACCGGGCTGATTCCCAGGCGAGGCGCCTCCAGGCCGAGAGGGACAAGGAGGCCAAGGACAAGGCCAAGAAGGCCAAGGCTAAGAGGGCCCGGGAGAAAGAGGCGAGGGATCAGCGCCGGGCCCGACAGAGGCGGGAGGGCCTTCCCGAGGAGGAATCGCCCTCGGAAGAGGAGGACGAGGAGGGGGAGGAGGAGAGCGACAGCGATGTCGAGGTGGACTGGAGCGAGGAGGAAGAACAGACGGCGCCCGAACAGAGGGTGGCCGTCAGAACCGGAGGAGGAGAGGGGTCGACGTCGAGGTCGGCCCCTACTATCGAAGATGAAGTGCCGCGGCAGACGCGTGGGCGGTCGTCGCGATCCTCATCGGGGGGTCGATCGAGCGAGCCCTCGGCGCCTGCCGCGTCGAGCGCACGGGCGTCGGGCCCTTCGGCGCAGGAGGAAGTCAGCAGGGGGGCGACGGGGGCATTGTCGGCCCCTGCCCAGGAGACGGTGCCGAGGGCGGCCTCGATCCCCGCCCCCCGGCGGGTTGTGTTCAGGCCCTCGATCGGCCCGAAGGCCGTCGGCCAGAAACGCCTGGCCCCGAAGGGGTAAGTTATCCCTCCGGCTAGTCGATGGGACTTGTTATGTTTCTCTTTTTGTTGCTGACGACCCGTGCTTATCGTCGTGCACGGGTTTCTTTCTCAGGTCGAAGCGCCCGCAGGAGGATGCGTCCCTCGCCCCTGCCAAGAAGCTGAGGGTGGGGGCTGCAGTCGAGGCGGCCGTCGAGGCCGGTCCCGCTGCTCCGCCCCCTTCGACGCTCACCCCTAAGGCGGCGTGGGCAGCCAAGGCCCGGGAGGCGATGGAGCGAGGGACAGCGCAGGGTGCCTTGGCATCTGCACAGGCGGGAGAGGAGACGGGCCTACCCGCCCCGCCGGCGAGGGCCGCCGAAGTGACGGGCATCGCCGCGCCCGTGCAGCTGTCGGAGGGAGTCGCACCCGGCGCCTCAGAAGGCGCGGGACCTGCGTCGACAGCGGTTGTAGTCGAGGGGGCGAGCCCCAAGCCGCCGCTGAGATGGAGGTGGTCGGGCCCCAAGTTGCTGCGGACGAGGGGGAGGCCCCAGCTCACCCAACGCCGGGGCGGTGGCCCGAGGGTCTAGCCTCGCTGGAGGCGCGACTGCGGCTCGAGCGCGAGGGCACGGCCGCTGCCGCGTCTGAGGGCCCTTCGCCGGCGCCGGAGGTCGAGGAGGGGGGTCGGGTCGAGCGGCCCGAGGCGACACCCGCGCCAGAGAAGGTTGGGATGCTGATGGAGTCCACCCCCGAAGAGGTGGCCGAGATGGTGGCCGAGCTGGTGGGCTCGGCGGAGACGACCGCCGTCGCAGCCCCTCATGCAGAACCGGAGGTGGCTCGGCCTTGCCTCGAGGCTGGGGGGTCGTTGTCTCGAGGTAAGTTGTGCTCCGACTTATTCGAGCCGTAGTGGGTCTGTGGTGCCAGGTACTGATCTCTTTGTGCCTTTCCCCATGCAGGGCCGTTCTGCTGGCCAGGGCTTCCTCTGCCCGGTGGTGAAGGCTCGGCGGGACCATCGACGTCCTCGCGGGGTGGCCCCGAGGCCGGGAGAGGCCAGGCGGAGGGGTTTTCCCCCTTCTTCGCTTGGCAAGGGGAGGTGGAGCGCCGCGGGGGTGCCGCCGCAGTGCGCCAGGGCGTCATGCGGGAGGTCCAAGAGAGGATCGCCACCCGCAGCGCGTACTGGGGACAAGAGGTCCTCGAGCTGGCGGACCCTCAAGACCCTGAGCAGCTCTTCCTCACGCTCGACGACCAGGCCGAGCTCCGGCAGTGGGAGCATCTCGAGGAGTACCGGGCCTGGTTCGAGCACTCGGTATGCCTCGCCGCGAATGTCGCCGTCGTGGACATATGTCGGGGGATGGAGGTGGGTTTCGTTCTCCCTTAGACTTTGCTCGGGTGGCATGACTATTCTTTTTCTGATGATCTTCCTTTTCATCCTTGTCAGACGCTGCGGGCGAGGTCCTATGAGAAGTTCCAGTTCATCCTCCGGGCGTAGGAGCAGCTCCCGGCCCTCCGCGCCTCGCTGGAGAGGGCGGAGGCCGAGACCGCCCGGGCGAGGGCCGAGGCGGCAACCGCTCGAGAGGATGCCGAGTCGAAGGTCACCCACGCGAGGGCCGGCTTTACGGCCGTGCAGGAGAAAGCCCGGGCCGCACAGGAGGCAGCGCAGTCGAGGCTCGACGACGCCCTTCAGTCGACCATCAAGGTCGGGCATGAGCGGGACGCTGCCCTCGGGGCCAAGCGCAAGGCCGAGGAAGAGGCCGCCCGACTGAAGGAGGAGCTGGCCCGGGCGACGGAGGGCATCCGGGGGCTCCGGGGCGACCTCGACGCCGTCTCCCGCGAGCGCGACACGCTGGCCGTGGCGGAGGAGAAGGCTCGGACCCGCGTGATTTCCCTGGGCGTGGTGGCGATGAACCAGAAGAGAGCCCTCGATGACGCAGGCAAGACCATCGAGGGCCTCGAGGCTAAGGTCAGTGGTCAGGCCTCCGAGCTTATCGACGTCCGCCGCCAGCTCAAGGAGACCGAGCGGAGCTACGCCACTCTGGAGGCGCATGCCCAAGGTAAGTGTCTCGAGAGTGTTGCTGAATCTGCCCTGCCTCGACCCTCTTCCTGCTCTTTTGGGTTTTGACCGGGTTGTGTGCTTGTTTTAGCAGAGCTTGCGACGGACAAGGCCCGAGCCCACGAGGACCTGAACAGTCTTCAGGGCCTCCTCGGGACGGAGGCGAGCCTTAACGCGAGGCTCGCGGGCGTCATCAACACCTTCTGCGATGACCTCTTGGTCGAGCCCGAGCCGGAGGTCGAGGGCGACGCTCGAGGGGACTCCCTGTTGCGCCGCTTCTACTCCATGACGCAGGAGGTGACGGAGCATGTCCGTGCTGCCCTTCATGTGGGCGTGAAGCGGGCCCTTGCGGTCGTCAACTCGGCCTACAATTATGACCTCAACGTCGTCGCCAACGGGTTTGCCACCGACCCGAGGCTGACCGACGAAGAGAACGACGCGAGGTGCCAGAAGTTGATGGATCTTGCGGAGGTTCCCGGAGGCGAGCTGGCGAAGCTCTTCGAGCCCAAAGTGGTCCCCTCGGCGGACGGAGGTGGCGCCGAGTAGCCCTCGGATGTCGTCGATGAGCTTCTGCAGACTCTTCACCTTCCAATGTGGCCAACGCATGATGCCCAACTTCCTGCATTGCTTCTTGAGGACGGTGACCCCCTCGATGAGTAGTCCCAGGCCTGCGAGCCATAGGAAGGTCCATGTAACAATTAGGCTTTTGTAATGATACAATGTCGAGCCCCCGAGGGCTTCTTATATCTAATGCATTTTGATCGAGATGCACATTGTTGTTTTCGTTTCTCGAGCTCTCCCTGCTTTTCTTTGCCTGAGTCGACGCTTGTGGACTTAAGTGTTTGATGCACGCTCGTATCCCTGAAAAGGGGGGAGCGAGCGGGGATACCGTAGCCCTAGGGCATAGGAGAGTCCCTGGCTCGGCGACACCCGCGACCCTTAGGGAGTTCGAGGCGCCTTTACTTAGTTACGAAGCGTACTCGAGGGAAAGATCGAGAGGGAAAGCTGAGTTTCGAAAAAACGTTTGAGTTTTTCGGGGACTTAGGGGGGGGGTGCCCCCCTGTTAGCCCCCGAGGGAGGCTTGACTCTGCGGGAGCAGGGTCGAGTCTACCTTTTTGACCACGAGTGGTGATCTCTCGAGCCACCCTTTCTTCCACAGTCCTTGGCGCTCCACTTTTTGGCGCAGTTGTTGGACGCACGCCCGAGACCCTCGAGGGGGGGAGCGAGCGGGAGTACCTTAGCCCGGGGTCATAGGAGAGTTCCAGGCTCAATGACACCCACGACCCTTAGGGAGTTCGAGCATGTGTCCTACCCTGCGCTAAGCGTGCTTCGAGGGGCAGAAGAAAGAGAGGCGTCGAGGGGTAGAGAAAATCTACCCCGAGTTACAAATGAAAATGAAAGCGCTAGGATCGCGGATTTTCTATTCATTCGAGAATTTGTACATAAATGCGAAAATGTACAAGGCCCTGAGGCCTTAGGGATAGAAACGACGTAGCTGTTCGATGTTCCAAGCGTTGGTGAAGATCTCGCCCTTCTCGTTCTTCTGCTTGTAAGTGCCGGGTTTTAGCACCTCTGCCACGATGAAGGGTCCCTCCCAAGGTGGCATCAACTTGTGACGCCCCTTGTTGCTTTGTCGACGGCGCAGAACGAGGTCGCCGATGTCGAGGTCCCTTTTGTGCATGTTTTTGTCGTGGTAGCACCGCAGCGTTTGCTGGTACTTTGCCGACTTGAAGAGGGCCACGTCTCGGGCTTCCTCGAGCTGGTCGAGGGAGTCCTCTCGGGCTACTGTGTTGGCTTGCTCGCTGTAAGCTTTCAGTCGAGGGGACCCGTACTCGAGATCAGTGGAGAGGACGGCCTCGGACCCATAGACCAAGAAGAACGGAGAGAACCCCGTGGCTCGACTTGGTGTCGTTCGGAGACTCCATAGCACAGCGGGCAGCTCGTCGACCCATCTCCTGCCATGCCTGTTCAGCCGATCGAAGATCCTTGGCTTGAGGCCCTGCAGAACCATACCATTGGCACGCTCGACCTGACCGTTAGTTCAAGGGTGGGCGACTGCAGACCAATTCACCCTGATGTGGTGATGGTCATAGAAGTCCAGGAACTTTTGGCCGGTGAACTGTGTGCCGTTGTCGGTGATGATGACGTTGGGGACCCCAAAGCGGTGGATGATGTCGGTGAAGAATATCACGGCTTGTCAAGACTGGATGTTGGTGATGGGTCGAGCCTCGATCCACTTCGAGAACTTGTCTATAGCCACAAGGAGGTGAGTGTGGCCACCCTTGGTTCTTTTCAGGGGGCCGACCATGTCGAGCCCCCATACTGCGAACGGCCAGGTTATGGGTATCATCTGAAGAGCTTGGGCGGGTAGGTGGGTCTGCCTGGTGTAGAATTGGCATCCCTTGCAAGATCGAACGAGTTTGGTGGCGTCGGTGACGGCCGTCGGCCAGTAGAAGCCTTGTCGAAAGGCACTTCCTACCAGCGTTCTTGGCGCCGCGTGGTGGCCGTAAGCCCTCGAGTGTAGATCCTTCAGCAATGCCCTCCCCTCCTCGAGGGTGAGGCAGCGTTGAAGTACACCGGACGGGCTACGTCGATATAGCTCGCGGCCGTCCCCATACAAGACGTAGGTTTTGGCACGTCGGGCTACACGACGGGCCTCCGTGCGGTCCTCCGGGAGTTCGCCCCGTGTCAGGTACTCGAGGTAGGGTGCGCGCCAATCCGTCGGAGGGGTTGGTACTGCGGCAGCCCCATCGATCTCCATGACCTCTTCCCCGCTCGAGGGGGGATGAGTTGAGGGAGGTGGATCGATCCCTTGCTCGATGGCGAGAGCCCCCGAGTCTAGGTCGACGGTCGGCTTGTGAAGGTCCCTCGAGAGGACGTCGGGAGGGACCGTACCTCGAGTAGACGCGATTTTGGCCAGCTCGTCGGCAGCTTCGTTGTATCAACGGGCTACGTGGGTGAGCTCGAGGCCGTAGAATTTGTCCTCGAGTTTTCGGACCTCCTTGCAGTATGCTTCCATCTTGGGGTCATGGCAGCTCGAATCTTTCATCACTTGGTCGATCACCAACTGAGAGTCCCCTCGCACGTCGAGGCGTCGAACCCCGAGCTCGATGGCGATGCGCAGGCCGTTGACGAGGGCCTCGTATTCGGCGACGTTGTTGGAGGCGGGGAAGTAGAGCCGGACGACGTAGCGCATGTGAACCCTTGAGGGTGATATGAACAGCAATCCGGCGCATGCCCCTGTCTTCATCAATGATCCGTCGAAGTACATGGTCCAGAGCTCGTTCTGAACCTGCGCTGGGGTAGTTGGGTGTCGGTCCATTCTGCAACGAAATCTGCCAGTACCTAAGACTTGATGGCCTTCCGAGGGGTGTAGGAGAGAGTCTCCCCCATGAGCTCGGCCGACCACTTGGCGATCCTTCCAGACGCCTCCCGGTTCTGGATTATCTCTCCGAGGGGGAAAGATGAGACCACAGTGACCGGGTGGCCCAGGAAATAGTGCTGGAGCTTACGCCGAGTGAGGACGATCGCGTACAACAACTTCTGGATGTGGGGGTACCTCGTCTTGGTCTCGGAAAGCACCTCGCTCACAAAGTAGATAGGCCTCTGAACCGGCAGGGCGTGTCCTTCCTCCTCCCTCTCGACTACTACGACCGCGCTGACTACCTGGGTAGTTGCTGCGACGTAGAGCAAGAAGGGCTCGGCCGGACTCGGGGGTACCAAGACCGGGGGCGAGGTGAGCAAGGCCTTGAGCTTCGAGAGTGATTCCTCGGCTTCGGCGGTCCACGCGAAGTGTTCCGTCTTCTTCAGGAGGCGATAAAGGGGTAGGGCCTTCTCTCCGAGCCTCAAGATGAACCGGCTGAGGGCGGCGAGGCACCCCGTGACCCTTTGCACGCTCTTGAGGTCGTTGATCGGGCCCATCCTCGTGATTGCGGTTACCTTCTTGGGATTGGCCTCAATCCCGCGCTAGGAAACTATGTACCCCAAGAGCCTGCCTCGAGGGACCCCGAAGACACACTTCTCAGGGTTTAGTTTTATGTGATTCGCCCGGAGGCACCCAAACGCGATCTCAAGGTTTCCGACCAAGTTTCCGACTGTCTTGGACTTGACCACGATGTCGTCGACGTAGGCCTCGACGGTCGGCCCTATGTGTTTCCCGAAGACGTGGAGCATGCATTGCTGGTAGGTGGTCCCGGCGTTTCGCAAACCGAAGGCCATGGTGAGGTAGCAAAACATGCCGAAGGGAGTGATGAAGGAAGTTGCGAGCTGATCGGACTCCTTCATCTTTATTTGGTGGTAGCCGGAGTATGCATCAAGGAAGCAGAGGGTTTCGCATCCCGCAGTGGGATCCACTATTTGGTCGATACGTGGTAGTGGGAAAGGAACCTTGGGACAGACTTTATTTAAGCTGGTGTAGTCTACACACATCCTATCCTTCCCATTCTTTTTCTTAACAAGTACAGGGTTAGCTAGCCACTCAGGATGATGTACCTCCTTGATGAATCCGGCCTTCAAAAGCTTGTCGACCTCGTCCCCGATGATCCTGCGCTTCTCCTCGTCGAAGCGGCGCAGCCGTTGCTTCACCGGTTTGGACCCGGCCCGGATGTCCAAGGAGTGCTCGGCAACCTCCCTCGGAATGCCCGACATATCCGAGGGACTCCATGCAAACACGTCGGCATTCGCACAGAGAAAGTCGACGAGCACTGCTTCCTATTTGGGCTCGAGGGTGGCGCTGATCGTCAGCACCTTCCCATCCGTGAGGTCGGGGTCGAGTGGGACGGTCTTGGTATCTTCCGCCGGCTTGAAGTTGCCGACGTGTCGCTTGGGGTCAGGGATCTCCCTGGACAAGTCGTCGAGGGCCGCGAGGATGGCCGAATCCTCGACAACTTTGTCTTTTTCCACACACTCGACGTCGCAGTTGTATGCGTGCTCGTAGGAGGTGTCGACGGTGATGACCCCCGAGGGCCCTGGCATCTTGAGCTTGAGGTAGGTGTAGTTCGGGACCGCCATGAACTTGGCGTACCCCGGCCGACCGATGATGGCGTGGTAGGTGCCTCGGAACACAACCACCTCGAAGATCAGCTCTTCCTTTCAGAAGTTCGAGGGGACGCCGAAACAGACAGGTAGCTTGATGCGGCCAATCGGGAGTGCCTTCTTCCCCGGGACGATCTCGTGGAACCCCCCCCCCCCCCCCCGCGCTGGGCAGGAGCATGGTCCTTGGGATCCCCAGGAGGTCGAGGGTCTCGGCGTAGATGATGTTGAGGCTGCTCCCCCCATCCATGAGTATCTTTGTGAGGTGGGTGTTGAGGATGATCGGATCGACGACGAGCGGGTAGACCCCAGCGTTGGGGATGTGCTCGGGGTGGTCGTCCTGGTCGAAGGTGATCGGCGTGTGTGACCAGTCGAGGTATCGAGGAGCCTGGGCTCGAACAAGAGAAAACCTCCCGACGCTCCCTCTTGCGCTGGCGCGTGGTGAGTCGAGTCGAGGGTCCCCCGTAGATCATGTAGTAGTCGTGGATTTCGGGGAAGCCTCCTTTTTTAACATCGCCTTTGACGAGGAGGTCGCAGGGCGGGTCTTCCTTGTTGTCGTCTCTCCTGAAGCCAGGAGGGATGAAGTGCTTTCGAAGCATGCGACAGTCCTCGAGGTGGTGGTTGGCCGACCCCATATGATAGGGACAAGGCTCCTTCAGCATCTTATCGAAGACGCCCCCGTCGAGAGGGGGCCCTCGAGGCTTCTTCTTGTCTGCCGCAGCGACAAGGTCATCGGGCTCGACGTCGGGCTCGACGTTGCGTCGGCCCGGTTGGTTCTTCTTCTTCTTCTTCTTCTTCCTGCCGCCGTTGCCGTTGTTGTTCCTTCTAGGCCCATTGTTCTTCTTGGGCTCGTTGTCCGAGCCCCCAGGCTCATCCGCCTTGCCCTTCCCCTTCTCTGGAGGTATCTGGAAGAACGCGCCGACAGCCTCTTTGCCAGCTGCGTAGTTGGCGATGATGTCCATTAGCTCATTGGCGGTCTTGGGGGTGTTTCGCCCCAGCTCCCGCACCAACTCCTTGCAGGTCGTTCCGGCGATGAACGCCGTAATGACCTCATGGTCGGAGATGTGGGTCAGTGCGGTACGCTGCCTCGAGAACCGACGGGTAAAGGCACGGAGGGTCTCCCCTGGCTTCTGTTTGCAGCTGCGGAGGTCCCAGGGGTTGCCCGGTCGCTCGTAGGTGCCTTTGAAGTTGCCCTCGAAGATCCTGACCAGGTCGGGCCAGTCTTGGATCAAGTCTGGGGGCAGCTCCTCGAGCCATCTGTGAGCGGTGTCGGATAGGAACAGTGAGAGTTGCCGAATGATGACGTGGTCATTGTCGGCCCCTCCCAGCTGACACGCCAGCCTGAAGTCGGCAAGCCAGAGCTCTGGCTTGGTTTCGCCGTTGTACTTGACCAGGCTGGTGGGTGGACGGAAACGGACGGGCAGGGGGGTCCGCCGGATGGTTCTGCCGAAGACTTGGGGCCCCGGTGGCTCCGGAGACCGAAATCGGTCTTCGTCGCTGTCGTAGCGCCCACCTCGGTGAGCGCTGTAGCCTCGAGCCTCGGCGTCGCCGTACCGACGTTGATTGTTCACCCGAGGGGGTCGATCATCGACGAGGCGTTCCCGAACCGGTCGTCGCTCGACTTGGCCCTGGCGCGCTTTGTCCTGTTGGACGGATACCTCTCGATTTTGTCGAGGGGGTACTTCCTGTCGCTCGAAGGCAGCCCCTCGACGCTCGAGGCCGAGCTCTCCGCCTGCTGCACGGCCGCAGTTTGGAGAAGCCCCTGGATTTCGTCCCTGATACGCCGTGCTTGGAGGGTCAATGGCGCCGGCATGTCGCGGAGCAACATTGCGGCCGCTACGACGTTCTGGCTGGCGCGGTTGTAGACTCGGGGTTCGTTCCCCCCTCCTCGACGATTTGCTGGTGGACTTCCCGGGCCCGCTCGCGAGCTCCTCCACCCTGCGGGCGCCCTCGATCCCGCTCGAGGGCGTGCTCGAGTTGCTGAAGTCGCAGGCGCTCCTCCTCAAGCTTGCTGAGAAGCTCTCGGACTTGCGTGATCTGGACGTCTGGGGGTGGATCGGCTCTATCAGGACTCAGGGGGTTGGCATCTCGTGCTGGTGTAGCGTTGCCCCCTCCTCCTTCTTCTGTGGCCGCGGTGTCGTCGACGTCATCCTGGGGGTTGGCCTGCTCATCGAGGTAGAAGCATTCCTGGGTGGAATCGTAACCCTCATCGGGAGAATCTGAGTCGGGGTCGGTGTGGTAGAAGTGGGGGAAGGATCCCCTATGCTCCTCCGCCAGGCATCGCCGCAACGTGCCCCATGTCCGGGCCAGTCTCGGCTCCGGGTGCTCGCCTGGTGAAGAGGTGGTGACGGGGTTGACCGTCGCACGCGGCGGAGTCCCTGGAGACCCGCTACGTGTCTGTATCTGCGAACCTGCGAGGGCAGAGCAGAGTCTTGCGCTGTTGTGGAGCCCGTACGGGAACGGGATACACGGTGGTGGCGGGGTCAAGTGTGTCGGAGAGGCCACGGGACTCTCGGGGACGACGATATGGTAGAGCCAAAGTCCCGCTTAGAGGGGTGCCCGCCCTCGACCCACAAGCGTGGGTCAAACAGGCCCCTGCGGGGAGGGGCTGTGTCGCCAGCCGGGGCCGGAGGAACGACATCCGGCGTCTCGGGACCCGCACGGTGACGAGCGCGTCGGAGTCGCTCGCGCCTCCTCCTGATCGCAGGCCAGAGGCGCAAGCGGAGGGATCGTCGCCTGATCCTTGCTGCCCCCGGCGTACCGGTGCTGCCGCTATCCAGGCCACGAGCGAAGGGAAAGACTATGAAGTGGCCTTGGCCCGTGGATACGAACCCTAGACTGGCAAACCAGACGACGGTGGTGAATGGAAACAGTGGGATGGTGGAATCCATCTGAGAGAGTAGTTCGGAGTTGATCGACACGCAATTCCCCCTACCTGGCGCGCCAACTGTCGGTGTTATGACCCGGGGGTCAAGACCACCAACTAGTAAATTTGTATATCGCGTGCTCCCTCTCTCAGATGTGATGCAAGATGGACACAAGGTTTATCCTGGTTCGGGCAAAGAAGGCCCTACGTCCAGCGGGGGAGGATGACTTGTATTATCTCGCACCCAAAGTGCTCGTATAGGGGGGTACAAGCTGAGTTACACGGGACGCTCAGAGTGAGCTGATGCCTAAGGCTAGCAGGGCTACCTTAGGCGGTGGGTTGGCTGCTCGAGGGGTCGCTCAAGCAGCGGGGAGTGATGATCGGGGCTAAAGTCCGAATGCCGAGTCATCTGAAAACTCAGAGATCGGAGATCCCTCTCCTTCTACCTCGGCGTCCCCTTTTATAGACCAAGGGGAGGCCCGAGGGTACAGGATCCTAACTGTGTAGTATGGGCGGCGTGCCCACGGCACAGTGTTGGCGAAGGGACGTCGTACACTGTGTTGGCATGGCCTTCCCGTCCTTCTGGCGCTCCCGATCATGGTGGTAGTAGAAGTCGTCGCAGCACGTCGCGACACAGCTTCCGCAGGCGAGCGCGAATCCCACAGCTGAAACGAGACGGGGCGGATGGGACGGGCCCCATACCGGAGTTGTTGGAGGGACGGGTCGAGCCCCCCGGTCGAGGGGGGGTCGAGCTCTGCGTGGCTCTGTCGTATCCCTGAAGTCGTCGTCGAGGGCTGCACTGTTCACATTCTGAGGGGTGCTGCTGGAGTCCGTACTCGCGTCGTGGTGGCAGTAGCAACACAGTTGACAGGAATCAGGGACATGACAGAGAGTTGTTGGATTTGACTGCGGACGCGGGCGCCCATGGCGTTAGGCGGATTTACTTTAACCCATGCCGGGAGCAGTTGGGCTGTTCGAGCCTCCTGTGCGGGGGTCGTTCGTCCGACCCCTGGTCCGTCGCTCGGCGTCGAGGCAGGGTCGGAGCAGAGGCGGATTCGGAGGGATCGAAGTAGAGGGCGAGGGGTCGTTCGTTCGACCCCTCGTCCGTCACCCGGTGTCGAGGTAGGAGCCGGGGGGTCGCTCGTTTGACCCTCGGTCCGTCATTCAACGTCGAGGTGGAGACGGAGGGGTCGTTCGTTCGGCCCTTCGTCCGTCTCTTTCCGTCGAGGTGGGCCGGCCCGCAACTTGTTGCCATAGCCGGTGCAGGGCGCCTTCATGTGATGGGCCTTTCCTTACTGACTTGAGCAGTGGGCTGGTCCCTGTCTTAAAAATGGTTGCTATGTTTAGCGTTAATTTATCGAAGGGTTTAGGGTACCCCTTACCTTCGTACCCGACAAGTGGTATCCGAGAAACTTGGAGAAAGGACCGCAAACTAGATAATGG
Source organism: Microstegium vimineum (assembly GCA_022036555.1). Taxonomy (NCBI): domain Eukaryota; kingdom Viridiplantae; phylum Streptophyta; class Magnoliopsida; order Poales; family Poaceae; genus Microstegium; species Microstegium vimineum. Next base: position 40,955,377 of record CM039129.1, read on the forward strand.
CTCGGAAACCAATGCAAACCGAGATCGGTTTGTCCTTTCAAGACCCAGGTACCGATGAAGCACTTAAGAGCATATTAGCGGTAGCAGCAGAACATGAGAAAGGATTATTTAATCCACAAAGAGACATGGACATCCTAACTGCTGGCTTGGGTAACAAGGAGCATCCTGGTCGTGTTCGTGGAATATCTTCAAAAGAAGGATGGAAACAGGGATTCAGACCAGAGTGGCAAGGTGAGTACAGGAAGCGTGATCGATACAAAGAAGAGATGGCTTCGTATTTTAAGGAAGAGGCAAAAAAAGACTTCCAAGAGATGATGTCCCAAATGTTGTCCAATCCTCCTCCTGAGTTGATGCAAAGATTGGCTAGTGCGGTGTCCGTTCAACAACATACGCCTGGTCAGGGTCCCGAGATACAACTAGTCCCAACATCACAACACCTTGCGGTGCCACACAGTCCAGGAACGATTCCAAGCAGTGTTGCGTCAACGGGAGACAAGACTCACTATGCAGTTGACGACATTGATATGCCCACGCCTTGCTCCCTCGTCATAAGATATGATATTTCCAATCATCGTACAAGGGTAGTAGGCACTGGATTTGCGATCCCAGGACGCAAGTATCATGGTGATGACATTCCAGACGACTACTGCAAGGTTGAAGTGGTGACGGTCGTCCAAGGATACGAAGATGACATGCTAGACATTGTCGGTCCCGAGGGCATTGAGACACTCGGACAGGCTATCAAGAACTTCATTCTTTGGCCTCCACGAGATGTCCAATTGAGTGAGCCGCCAACACGACCACTCACTCAGGGGTCGTCAGGTCCTTCACAATCTCTTCCAGACCCACCGTCACCACCCGACCAGTCGTCTCTTCCAGACCACCATCACCACCTGCTCAAACTCTTCCAGACCCACCATCACCACCCGCCCAGACTCTTCCAGACCCACCATCACCACCTGCCCAGTCTCTTCCACCATCACCATCACCCATCACAGGTCCATCATTCAGTTCTCCACCTTGCCCAACACCTGAACCAAAGGACCCAGAACAAACAAAGGTGACTCCACCACAGCCAAAGAAGAAATTTCCAATACCCAAATTGATATCCCCCTGGGACCAAAGAAAAAGAATAATGCTGGCGTGGGCAGATTTTTGGCAGGAATTGGACGTAAATGCACTACTCGCACCCTTGACTTGGATGAGCACGAGAAGTCAGCCAAAAAGCCTAAGGTAATTAGTGTAAATATCAGGAAGCCAATAAAGGAAGATTACGAACATGTTCCTGATTGTTATCACTCGGGGAGGCCACTACTACGGTGGGATAAATTGATCAAGATCCCTAGTGGTATAAAAAGGCTGCATGATTGGTACATGAGAGCAGCTTCTGTTGGCATTGACACTATCAACGTGTCTATACCACCACCTGTATTTGCAAGTGAAAGACAAACATGCATTATTACATTCGAGGACATGTGGTTGATGATGAACCTCAAGAGACTCGACGTACAACTCATAACGTTGTTTGTAGTGTAAGTGTTACTCATATGAATAAATATGCATGTGTTTTTATTTGTGAGTTGTATCCATTCTAATTCCATATCTTACATGAATGTGCGCCTTACAGAATGCAATATGAGGAGCAGGTCATGCGTTACGGTAACGATCCTCGTCACAGGGAAAATGAAAGGGTTGCGTATATGAACCCAATAAAAATATGTGAAGAGCGGTCAATATTCAGAATTGGAGACGACGATAAAAATTTAAAGGGGTTAGAAGGTAAAGAACGAGAGAATATGAAAAAGAAGCTGAAGAAAAGGTTTGAATCCGAATACACCTTCTACCTGGAAACCTCATTGCTTATATATCAAGACAGAAAATGCATAATGGCCCCATATAACTTTGGGTAAGTGTGAGTTTGCATAGTTCAAATTAATAATTTTAATACACACTTGCATCATAAATTTGCTTCGTGCAGAGACCACTGGATCTGCTTTGTCATTTATCCTAGGCAAGAAAGGGTATTGGTATTAGACTCTGCAGATTATCCGACTACGAGCTATGCAAAGTTCTTGAACAACTTGGAACTGTAAGTTGAGATATATATGCTTGCATACTTTTATTGATGAGAGAGTTTGAGAATAACATGGTGATTCTATTTGAGATTATAGGGCATATAGGTATTACAAATTAAAAAAAGGAAAGTACGACAATCCAACGCAGCCATTGAACATATATCATCATTAGCCGGTACGTATGAAAAGTTATGAATACATATCATATACACGATGTTGTAAGTATATACATGACCACTTTCTTGTTATATAGTGTCACAAGCAACCACCTGGATCGGTCATGTGTGGATTCTACGTGTGCGAGTTCATGAGGCAGAATGGACGATACAGCAGGAACCCTTCTAAGGTAATATAAGTAATAGTCATGATTTTAGTTCTCACATTAAAGTTACAAATGTATTGTCAAGTGTATATATTAATGTTTATAAACTTTCCTCTCAGGAAGCTGATCAACCAAAGGCGACTAACATGAGCAAACATACTTTGTACGCCATAGTTGAGGACTTGTGCTCATTCATCATGAGAGATGTCATTCCTCACGAGGGGAAATATCACGACGAGTCGGCCACCTTAAGTGACCCAAAGTATAGACCGCTCACAGAGATCAGTGGTCTACAACTTAGTCGAGATGGTTATTAATTAGAGCCCTAGTGAAAACTTTGATGTATATATATATAGTGTTTGTGAGCACTAGAGCACTAGTGAGAATTTTATTGTAAATACATTTACTTTATGTTTGTGAGCATGAAACTTTGATGTTGTAAATAAGTGTGACTTTATGTTTATGAGCATGAAACCACTTGTATGAAATAGTTAAATACTATATGAGTATAATTGAACATCATCGAATAGATTTAGGGTAAAATATAGGATCTGATTTAAATTTAAAAATTGAAAAATTTGGTAGGGTGGAAACTATTTCCACAGGCAGCTGACTTAAACAAACCGCATGTGGAAATCTGTTTCCACAGGCGGCTCACTTAAACAAACCGCCTGTGGGGCGGTTCTATAGAAACTGCATGTATAAATCGCTTATTTTACTGGCCTTTCACGTAGGCGGTTACGAAAAACACCTGTAGAAATACGTTTACAACCGCCGCTATATTACTAGTGACCAACATCAATTCAATCACTTTTGCAATATGTAGTGCTTGTAGTATTAATTATGCTGGGGTACAATTTTGAAGCGGAATAATCGGGCATTGCAAATGAAACTTACACTAAGTTTCCCTCCGTTTTAAAATCACAAACTCAGAAAATTCAGTAAAAGGAATTTTTTTCATGAAGAAATATCAGGTTAACTTTAAGAATACACACAAGAATCACACTCAAAGCAAGGAAAAGGTAAAATTGGAGTAAAACTAAGAGCGCTCGGATCGAAAGCAAATGACATTGAGGCAAACAGACCTTGTACGAACTCGATCGTGCAGCGAGCCGGCGATATGAGCAGCTTCTCCTGCGCGTGGTTTGGGTGGCGCGCGACGCTGAGCACCTGCACGGCCGTCGCGGCCTCCTCGATCGCCACCCGTGGCACAGGTCGGGAGCATGAACCGGAACAGCGTGACGGCCTCCCAGGCGCCGAGCCTGGCGCGTCTAGCGTGCTGTGCGAAGACTTGGCCACCACCACCACCATTACGCCTCAAGGATCACGGCCACCATGAGCACCTCGGCGTGGGGAACCGTAGCAGAGCCTCCTCCCTGCCACCGCGGCCCCATCGCCTCAGCGCCCGCCCACGCGACCTGGCGCTAGCAGCCCGCGTCCACACGACTAAGGGCATCCGCAATGGCTAGCTATTTGGCTAGCTAGATGTGACGTGATAAGAAAAAAGTAGTAGAGAGAATAGTCACTAGCTACAAGCAAATAGTCTATCTATTTCACGTAACCCAAGACTATGTGAGATGAGTATGTGGGTCCGGTACTATATATTAGTCTCTTTTATTGTCTCTCCCCTCCACGTCAGCTGACTATATAGCTAGTACTAGCTATTACCATTGCGGACGCTCTAACTCCCACCGTCCCTGCATGCCCTGTCGCTGCCACCCGCGCCGGTGAATCGTGCGCCGCCGCCCTAGCCCCGCAGTCCCAGCTCCCACATCTCTGACATCCACATGTCCTCGCGTGCCGCCTTTCACCTGTTGTGGCGCCGCCGCATCCGGCCCACACCACCAGCGGTCGGATCAGGCGTTGCGGCGGCTAAGAAAACCTAGTTGCGTCAGGAACCACGAGGAGGCGACACCATATGGTTTTCTTTATTCTATGCTATAAAAAATGACAACACCAGGGATCGATCCTTGACTGCAGTGCACGGGAGTGGGGGCTGACTGCGGCACGTGAGGGTCGTGTAAGCGTGGGCGTGGCATAGGAACGTGGGAGAGTGGGAAGCGACTTCTAACTTTTAATCTCAGTCGTTGCATCCGTAGTAGACGTGTCGTTGCATCCGTAGTAGACGTGTTGTGAGTCGTTAATCTTGAAGGAGAGAAGTGACTTAGAGAAGTTTTCAATTACAGTAGAGATGTGCTAAAAAAATGACAACGCCAGGGATCGATCCTTGACTGCGGCGCACGGGCGTGGGGGCTGACTGCAGCGTCGTGAGGGCCGTGTAAGCGTGAGCGTGGCGTGGGAGCGTGCAAGAGTGGGAAGCGGCTTCTAACTTCTAATCTCAGTCGTTGTATTTGTAGTAGACGTGTTGTGAGTCGTTGATCTTGAAGGAGAGAAATGACTTGGAGAAGTTTTCAATTATAGTAGAGATTTGCACCTCACAGCTAGCGTTTATTCAGCCTTTTGCACGCCGCACCGTACCATAAATGACTGAAGAATGTCTTTTAGTATATTTCATTATGCAAAAATTATACTGGAGAGGTCTGCCACTCAATATATTGACACACTCACAAACTATCATTGGACTTCCTTTTAGTAAAAGATTTTTTTTCTTAGTATAGATCTAACCCGAACTCCGTTTTACTTTTGTGCAATCCCCTTCTGCATTCTTACAAAATGCACAGAGAGGCTGCAGTTGATTGGTTAATGCATATTTTTTGCGAGGTTGTAGTGATGCATTTGTTTGTGTGTGTGTGTGTGACACTCAGATATGTTGGTCAAATGCTTAAATTCACTCTTCTTGGATGACTGAGTATATATACTAGGTAGTTCGGCGCGCTTCGCTGCGCCCGTATGATCTACGTGCTATGTGAGTAACATGTCCGTTAGATAGATAGATTGGCGATACATGTCAGCGTGTCTATTGCATACTCTTTTGGCGTCAAGTATTTTGTGTGCGTAGGTATGCACCGCCTCGTATAAACAATCGCAAGAATATTTTTATGTATAGGGAAGTGTCAATCAGAAATTGACAGTCATATGGAACTTTGAAGCATGTCTACATAAGGGATGCTGAGATTTAAAAACATAAGAGATACTGATAAATTGGGCATGGAAGCAGCAGATGACATACTGAATACAAAATGCAGATGACATCATTATTATTAACATGTACATAGTAATGGCAGGTCCAGCGAGGTAGCAGGCAGAGTGTCAGAATACTCTGTCATCCTAATACACTAAAAGGTGTTTTGTGCTGAAGATGAAAAAAAACTGATGGAGGTTGCTAGTAAAGTTGTTCGGAAGTGAACAATAGCACCATTAGACATGGAGCAACCTTTGCAAGTTAAGCTGACCTAGCCACAAGCCCAGAACATCGGGCGTTGTCACCATCTTATATCTGCATGAATAAACTAAGGATAATTTTGTTCATGGCAAAGGAATAACAATATTCGAAAAGAAATGTGAATATCATTTTACATGCATAATTTGACATAAATAGTTATGTTGACAGAGAGGCCCCATAACCAAGTATGTTGGAGAGAAGCCCTATAACTGAGTTTACAGTTTGTCATGGTATAGATGATACACAAAAGTGAGAATCAATATATTAGAAAACAGAGCGATTTGATTTCGATATAGATAGGTTGCATCAAGAATTCAACAACATGCAGGTAGACAAAATGGAAAATATAATAAAATCCTAAAGAGCTGACAATGTCTGATGAATTATGGAACAAACATTGTCTACAACAGTATATCAAATTTTGTTTAGAGGAAGCAACATAAATTTCAACTGGAGGAAGCACTGAGGAATCTAACAGATTGTTAATATTGAAGTTTGGGCAAATATAATTATCAAACATGTAGGTTTGTGTAGACTGTAGAGTAAGCAAAAGGAATTTTTATTTAAGGTCAAACATTTAGTATCCTACAACTGCAGAGCTAAAACTAACCTTTAATGATACTTCATGTGCATAGCATTAAATCAAATTTCTATGAGACAAAAAAGTGGATGTATCAAAATTATGCACCATGATCGTGATTAGTAAATGGGAAAACATAGGATGGAAGGAGATGCAATATTATATTCACTGAAACATCAATAATCCTTACCATTCCAAAATGCCATTAGGCCTCTCAATAGATCCAAGTGGAGCATACAGTCATGTATATATAATAGAATAGATAGGCAGAAGGATTTGACAAACTATTTTGTAGCCAGGAAAATAAAAGGCTTGTGAAGCAAAGTAATGCGAGCATTGTAGAAAAAAAACAAAGAGGCTAATTTTACAATAACGAAGGTAATACATGACAGAGAATTTGTGGGCATAGCATGGGGTCCTGCGAGTACAAACACATGATGTTTGACCATAAACCAATCATGCATGCAACTACAAAGATATTGCCCATGTGAATTACATCTATTCAGAGATAGTTTTCCCAATGCAAGTCCAATTTGGTCAGGGTTTTCCAAATTAGTTTATGTTATTAATAATAATAACCACCAGAGTTTGACTACCAGCATGATTTGCATGCTCTGCAGTGCAGTGAAGGATAAACAGGGACAACAGAGTTCTTCCTCACTTGGAAACTTCTCTCTTTTTGAAGCCCAAAAGTAAAAAAATTATTGAAGACACTAATTAAATTGTGAGCAATGCTCAATGTGAATAGGACACTATATATATAAAAAGATCATTTTCCAAAATCTGTAGAGGTTCATATGATATTAGGTGTTATAAGAAGAAAATTGAGTATGTATATATGCTTTGTCAGATAGATTAAATACTAACATAACTATTTTTCAAGGAGACTCCTGCAGGAATGCTCTAATTGATACTCCCTCCATCCCAAATTGTAAGTCATTCCAAGAATCTTGGAGAGTCAAAGTTTCTTAAGTTTGACCAAACTTATATAACAATATAATAATATTTATGATGTCAAATAAGTATCATTAGATTCGTTATCAATTATATTTTCATAGTATACCTATTTGATGTTATAAATCTTTATAGTTTTGTCTATAACTCTTGGTCAAACTTGAGATGCTTTGACTCTCCAAGATTCTTGGAATGACTTATAATTTGGGATGGAGGGAGTACTAATTAAGTTCACAGCTTTTGTAGTATGTCCTTTTTTCTTAAATCTAGTTAATATAGAATGCACCAAGGAAGTGAAACATCAAAAAACAGAGGGAGAAGCCGAAGAGGTAGCATCAGAGTTCGACAAAACTGCATGTCATGATCTTCTGGAGAAAGGTATCCAGAGTACCACAACATAGAATTGATAAAGAGCATCCTCTGTAAAATTGCAATGTGGCAGTCTTGACTACCAGTTGCTTGACAGAAATCAACAGGAGGGCGTGGTAGGATAAATAAACAAATAGATCACCAATTTGTATATGGCCATGAAAGTGCTATTTGGAAGCTAAATGTGTTGCCACATTCATCTCAAGATGTCTGACAGAAACTATTTTCTTTTGAATACATAAAGCCTACCAAGGAGTTTGGGCATACAATTTTGGGCTTTCCAAAAAAATTTGCAAGGAATTTAACGTACAACAAAGTAGAACATAATAGTATAGTACCGTTCATCGGTGGAATGCAACGGGCTGGATCCATCGATGGAGCCTACCATGGACTCGTCTCCACAGCTGCAGAACCTCTAAGGCATTGTGCATCCAACGATGCTAGAGTCCATGACAGTGGACCCCCATCCCTGAGCACAATTAAGAACAATACAAAATATGAGAGGGTGGAATTTGGGATCGGCTCAAATACAGTCAATATCATCAAGAAATAAGAATCTAGTTACATGGAACTGAATGTGTGCAAATGTAGGTGTGGACTATGCTGTAGTGAGACAAGATTGCTGCTATTGCATACCTCTAGAGTTAGCTGCACATGCTGAGGAGATGAGGTTGCTTGGGCACCAGGAAGTGTGGCTAGAGGTGACTGCACAAATGTCAAGAGAATACTATTTAAAAACTCATGTAGCAACACTCTGTAAGTAAATATATATGCAACTGAATTTCTCCAAACGTAAGCGTGGACCATGCTATTCTAAAACAGGACTGTTGTTGGTGCATACCTCTGGAGTTAGCTGCACATCATGAGGAGGTAGGTTTGTCTGGGCATTAGAATGTGAGGGCTGATCTGACTGTATAAACAGTAAGAGAGTATCTTTTAAAAGTGTGAGGATTATCATGTGAGGATAAACAATAAGAGAGCACATTACTTACATAGATAACATGGGGATTATCAAATTTGGAGAGGTCTAGAACAGTTATATTTTTTGTTGCCACTTGGCTCGTGCTTGGTCCATCCCATGTGTAAATATGCTAGCTAGGCATATGCAACCGCGAATAGAATAGACTATCCAAAGATGCTATGATTGTATATCTACATGTCTCGTAAAGCTGCAACCTCTGGTATGTGAGGATTGACGTACCATTTGCATACAGAAGATCCTTGCAGGGACACATTTCCTGTGAGAAAGAAATTATATATGTTTGTTTGGGTAGTTTCTGTAAAGTCATAGTGTTATGTTCATGAAGATAACAACAGGAACGCGCTGAACTGAGAAGCTGTAACACCAACAAACAGGAAAATAACTGGTTCACATGTAGGCATTTCCATGTAGCGCTCAACATCGAAGTTCTCGGCCTGTTCACCCCAAAGAGCAACTACCAAGGTATCCCTTTGAAGCAACCGTGTAGGTTTAGATAAGAGGAATATAGGAAACTGAAAAGACAGAAGGTATACGCAAAATAAAGCAGCAAACAATGATGGTAAAAACATACTTTCCATCTGTTATGCGTACATTTCGGATTGACTTTGGGCCTCCCCTTGTATTTTGCATCCTGACATGTGTGCATCCATGTAGCACGCCGATAGTATCTGCACACATGGTAGGCTAATCAGTCTGAGCAACCATAGGTTAAACTAGAATAATATGAGCGAAGAGACATGTAGGGTAGCAGGAGCAACTCAGGATACCTTAGCAGTATTCAGTAATTTATTATGTGGCCTTCAGGACATCTAATGGTGCTATTTTGTATGCATACTCGGGAAACGTGGGTGGTACCGTTGTGATCTCCAAGACCGTTGTGTGCACAGTTAAGCGTGCTAAAAATGGATGATCAACGGGTCGATATGTTGTACGTGCACTGACCACCTGGAATAACTGAATGTAGTAGAGAGACGCTTCTTTTAATTGGGGCATGAACTTGTCTATCCAGGTCTGAGGAATCTGAGCTTCCATGGATGTTCCCTGTAAGCATGGAAGTGATCTAAGAAATGTAGAAGTGATATATGTGAGACAAAACTGGACATACTTAGAAATAGAGTACCTGCTCATCAATGAGAATAAAATCTATTCTGACCACTCTAGGTGGTTGTTCTTTGTTCTTGCACTTAGAAAATCTGACAGCTCTGACTCATATAGTCCATTGATGCGAGTGAGGCGTGATTTCCTTTAGAGGTGTATGATTCATTCTGCGCTCATGACAAAACAAAATGAGACATGAATACATTATAGGTTTATGAGAGTGTAGGTACCGAAATGTAAACTTGAACAAAGGCAAACAATGCTATGTAGCACAACAGAGCACATTAGAGGTCATTAAGGACACCAAAAACCAAATAATATCACATATAGTTCCACCGTTGGCCAAACCATACAGGTAGCGTATCGTTAATTCGTTATAGCACAAAAACATAGATTCATTGCTGGTGTCCAAGATATAGCTATTTTTTTACAACCCATAAAGCACATCCAGCGAAACTAAAAGCAGATACCGCTGAAAGACCACAAACTGAACATGACAGAGCACATCACACAGGAATGAGGCTAATCCGCTGAGCACAGGCAAGCAAGAGCACCAAACATCTGCGTATGGACCTAGAAAAAATGGCAAAAGCAGGCAGGAGGCGGTGCATACCTGACGACTGGGCGAGCCCCGGCCGATGCGGCCGGGGCCAAGGGGCAAGCGGAAGCCGACGACCAACTGCTCAAACCTGCGTAGATGACTCCAAAATCAGGCGACAGAGCAATGAAAGAAGCGAGTGCAGATCGTAGATGACCCCAAAATCAGTGACAGAGTAGTGAAAGAAAGGAGTGGAGATCCAGAAGAAGAAGGAGCACGGGTCGGCATAACGAACCGACGGAGCCCCGCACCTAAGCAGCTGCCTGGACGGCGACGGCAGTGGCGCGGTGCGGAAGCCGGAGAAAGAAAGAGAGCGGAATTGGAGACGGCGGACTTTAATGCGTCGGCCGATGGACGCGGAGAGGCCGGTGCGAGCCTGAGCCTCGATGCAGCTGCGTGGCGCGGCGCGTGGAGGTGCACGCCCTGTAGGCAAACGACGACGGGTCCGAGAAAAAACCTCCAGATGCAACTGGGACTGGGGCCGAGTAGATCTTGTACACGCCTCGATGCTGAGCTAATACCAACTTAAATTGTTTCATGTCTGTTAGACACCCTAGGATGATCTCTAGGTCCAGATGTAGTGGGGTAGCTTTGCCTTTCAAGGTGTACAAGAGACAGAGAACCGAGAGGGAAGAGAGGGGTGAGAGTTCACCGACCATCTGAGGGCGTCCTACGTGGACGACGTGTTTCCGGCCATCGCTGGTTCGCCGATCTAAGTTCTGCGCACGGGCAGCGATGTTCGGTGTAGGTCGGGGAAGTCCGGGTGACGACGGTGCAGTCCGGCGGCGGAGCTTTTCGTCACTAGTTGTGCCCCTCTCTGTAGATCAAATCTAGGATTTGAGCATGGTAGCTCGCGACTAACCTCGTGAAACAAGCCACTAGCCTCTCTAACTCTTCATATAGCACAGTATGACGCGGCCCCGGTCAATTAGGGCACGAGTTTAAGGCCCAAAAGGCCGTTGGGCCTAATGGAAAAAATTTGTAGATTGTCATTATAATTTTATCTAAATTGGAGATATGTCATCATGGCTCATATATCATTGATTTATGTGAGCCCCACAGGTTATTGTGACATCAATGACATATCTCCAACTTTGCAAAATTATAATGACACTATTCAAATTGTCCCGTTGTGCTATCCACAACCATTAGAGGGTCTTCCTTATCATAAGAAACAACAGGAGGTGGAATAGGGTCATTGCCATCGAACCCATCTTCATAAGAAACAAGAACAGTGTTGGATACTTCTGGCTTCCGCCGGCTTCGCTGGCCTGGACTGGACGGAACCATTTGTAGCAGGACTATGCTATCACTACGACCCAGATCTACGCGATGAAGCTGGCCTGGATCCATGCCGAGATGACTCTAGCTGGTTTGACTCCTCCATCCTCAAATTTGACACCATCAACGGCGGCTCCGATGAGATTTGCAGCGGCGTGGCTCTGAGGGTGGCGTGCGCGCGAATGGCTAATGGGCCTCGAGTGGGCTCGGCTAGCGGGCCTCTGTTCCGGCTTGTGGAGCACCTTTTTTTTACTCGATTTCCAACCCACCTCTACTATTCTTAATTAATAACAGAGACCCGACAACACAGAGGGTCTTCTTTATCATAAGAAATAACATGCTGCCTCTAAAAATAATAAACACTAGTCTTGAAAACCTTTTTGGTTTTGTGTGCTATAAGTAAAGCATTACCACCACATTTTGATACAAATTATATATATATATATATAACAGACATACATCATACGTGCAATTTGACCAAACAGTTGGTTGAAACTTACAAAACTTAGCGAGGTTCCTTCGTTCGTATTGGCCCACGTGAAGCAGCTGGGCACCCTGAACGAACAAAAAGGGGCGAAACGACAAGCTCATGCCTCACACATAGTTCTAATTTCTTTTGCTTTTCCTTTTCATTTGCATTGCCAGAGATTTTGCTGTTGATTGTGACTCATATATGAGTAATCTTTATATACACATGACATTGTCTACTTGCATATTAGGGTTCTAGACGCGAAGATTGGTAAACTCAAGCACCCGATCAACAATAAGATGGAGAAGATATCCTCTAGCTCAGGCTTGTTGGAGGAGATCATAACCATGCCACAAGGCTCATCGTGTTGTTAATTGCTATGGACAAAACTAGACAGGGCATACGCCAAGCTAGAGAGGGCATACCAGAAGTTCTAGGGCAAGCAACAAGGGATGGAGATCCAGGGTGAGGAGGACAATGACAACGATCATGGTAGGCATGAGATAATCCTAACTAGGCATTCATCATGTCATTTGTGTTGATCCAAACAATTTGTTGTAGGAGGGAAGGTTAGTGGAAGAGGGCAGAACATTTGTAGAATGACAACAGCTTAAAATATTAAATGGTTGCCACTCCAAATATAGGTCAGTGGAGTAGAGAATGCAGCCCGTCGTCATGCATTCCCTTGATCAAAGTGGTCAAACTAGTAGGGTGTAGGTAGGGTAAGAGATGCATCTTGGTCCTTGGATCCTCCTACTCAGTCCTCACACTATACAAACCCCCAACATCTCCATTCCTCCCCAACAATACAAGCACATAGCCATTAGTTTAGGAAGAAAAATATGGTTCAAAAGAAATATAGGCATATTAACCATTCGTAGGGAGATCCAAAGGGAAGATTAGCAGCAACATTGGCATAGCCCTCCAAAATACAAGAGATCATTCCAAAGGCAAGGTTAGTCGCAACCATGGCTACTCCTCAACCCAATGAGCTTCTAGCCCTGGTTGTCTGAGGGCAACAAAACATGTGAAGTACAAACACAAGCTTATGCCTCACACATTTCTAATTTATTTTGTTTTTCCTTTTCTTTTGCATTGGTGGACATTTTGTTGTTGATTGTGACTTTATAAACACATGATGTTTTGTCTACTTACATATTAGGGTTCTAGACACGAAGATTGGTAAACTCAAGCACCCGCTCAATAATGCTTGCTTGCATTATTTTGCATTGACACTTGTCGTGGCAAGCTAAGGTTTAAGGGTGAAGAGATGAATGGAACATGTTGTTTGAATCAAGAAGAGACGAGACAGAGACAAAGACATAGAGAGAAGCTTCATATATTCTCCCTTCGCAATATATAAGCCCCATCGATCCCCATCTCCTACACCACTCATCTCTCGACTCTCCATGATTGCTCGGAATTAATATGTATAGACGTAGAAAGCCACAAAATAAAGTCTTATATTGTATAAAAAACATTGGTACCTTGTGCAGCAAACAAAACACTGCACCAAACCAATAGAATCCATGTGTTGTGTTGTGTGTACATTCAACAATAGCAATTGAAATTCTTATATCCCCTAACTTCCTATCAAGTACATATAACACATTGTCCATTTGTTTCTTTATAAAAGAATTGTTTCGGGAAGTAGAGGAGTCGCTATCATTAAAAAAAATGAACGTGTGTTCATATCTCGTACACGTTGGAAAGATAGACCAGAAGGTTGTTTCATGTAGCATATTAATTGTTTGGGAAAATCGTTCAAGTGTGCAAGCACTAATAAAGTGTACAAGCACTAATAAGTTATTAGCTGGCCTATGAATCATTTATTATTCCACCAAAACAAGATCATTCTTTTCTTAACGTTGATGCCAAACTGTGGAAGCAATTTACCATGAGAATTAATAATAATGCCATGAGCAATAGAGATTGAATCTTAAATATCCCAGAGATCTTTTATAATTAGCAAATCTCACAGAGATACAGAGCCCGTTAGCTCTAATGAGAGAATGTGGCGAAAAACAAAATGGAGATGAATATTGTAAATGTGTGCTATAGATAAAACCCTACCACAAGAGTTAGCAGCAGACATACACATTCATCGTTCCCCATAAATTTTGGTGCATCCAGTAAACTATGTCGTTGTCGTCGTCTCTCATTCAACAGCACAACCATGCCACAGATCCTTGAGGCAGCATCTCCAAGAGAAAGAAGTCCACCAGTGACATAGTATGGTTCATCCACCTGCTTATGCGCCTGGCCGCCATGACACTTGGCATGTCCTGCGAGATGATCCAAAGGACTTGTCGCAGGAACGGCATCCAGCGATGGCCTTCTAGGTAGCACACGCGCGCACACACACATACACACACACATTTGATATTAATCTTCATCATCAATCGATCAGCAGTTCAGTATATGTGTATAAATACATGTGATTATGTCATCTGACGCCCAACAAAACATACGCTGCTACATTCTGTACGTACAGATTGGCGCTTTGGACCGCAAGATTGTAAAGCTGGAGAACAACATGTTCCTCACAAGAGACCGTGTGAACAGAACCTCGATGCTGGATGAATGGAAAAAGTTGAGCCGTGAAAGGATGGATCACCTGCAACTTCATGTCGTTGATATATATATATATATATATATATATATATATAATAAATTTAGTTGTAGCTCACCGTTTAATTTCCCTATGCATTGCAGCTATACCTAGCCTCACAGCTCTATTGTAATTTGTAACAGTGTATGTCTTGATTGTCGATCATGTTCAAAATGTATGGTCAACTTTTGTGTTGCTTAGAGCCTGTTTGATCCCACTTCCTAAATTAAAATGGACTAAAAAAATTTAGTCACATTTTAGTACCTCTTACTTGAGTGACTAGTGAAACTAAAATATTTTAGTCAGTTTGTTTGGCACTTTAGTCCTTAAAGTGATTAAAGTTTAGTCCACTTTAGTTTAGAGGTGGGAAACCAAAATACCCTTGGTGTGTGTGTGTGTGTGTATATATATATATATATATATATATATATATATATATTACAATGGGCATATGTATCCCTAAAATACCCTTGGTGTGTGTGTGTATATATATATATATATATATATATATATATATATATATAATATATATATATATATATATATATATATATATATATATATATATATATATATATTACAATGGGCATATGTATCCCTATAATAAAAAGAGTACTCCGCTTATTTGCACTCATGCTATGTTTCATACTCTGGCTTGGCTAGAGGTTAGAATTAGTTTTTAGCCCAGAACTAGCTCTAGTCAAAGATATGTTTAGATGCAAGGGTTAGAATATAGGTGGGCAACGGGCCGGCACGGCCCGATACCAGGCCGGCCCGGCCCGATGGCCATCGGGCCAAGGAGGCTCGCGTGCCCTACGGGCCGTGCCTCATAGGCCTGCGGGCCTGGCCTTCGGCCCAGGCACGGCCCCGTGGGCCATCGGGCCGGCCCGTGAGCCCATCGTGCCCTGCGGGCCTTGCCAGCCCATAGCTTATTTTGTCTATTTTTTTGTTTTTCTTTGTGTAAATTTAGCTCATTTTAATGTTTTTTTGAGAATTTAGCCTACTTTAATGTTGGACTACAATGTGAGACAGATGTATCTTTGAATTTAGAACTATTATAAATTAAATATCCATATATTATCGGACCTACAACTTCTAGCGGGCCGAACGGGCCGTGCCTTGTCGGCCCACGGGCCTGGGGTGCGGCCCAAGCACGGCCCGCACACCGGGTCGGGCCGGCCCAGGCCCGCACAGCACCGTGCTCGTGTCGTGTTCGTGCCGGGCTCACGGGCTCGGGCTGCATGCCCAGGTTTAGGTTAGAATGACAGTAAATGTACTTTTTTGTGGAGATTTCAGTGGACCCACCAGAATTAGCCTAAAAATAAAATTTTCAGTGGACCTTACCAGAACTAGCCCAAATAATCATCTCTTGGTGGGGATAGTTTTTTTTTGGGTGAGCTAGTTGCAAGTAACCCAATCTAACCCTCCTGTTTGGATACTTTTAGGTTAGTTAAGCTCAAACTAACTGTAGCCCCTGAATCCAAACATTACCAATATATCTATCTGGGGATACTATTTTCATTTGCACCTCACAGCTAGCGTTTATTTAGCCTTTTGCACGCCGCACCGTACCATGTATGACTGAAGAATGTCTTTTTGATATATTTCATTATGCATAAATTATACTGGAGAGGCGGTCTGCCACTCAATATATTGCGCACTCACACACTATCACTGGACTTATTTTTGGTAAAATATTTTTTTTTCTTAGTCTAGATCTAACCCGGCATCCGTTTTAACTTTGTGCAATCCCCGTCTGCATTCTTACAAAATGCCCAGAGACGCTGCAGTTGATTGGTTAATGCATATTTTTTGCGAGGTTGTAGTGATGCATTTGTTTGTGTGTGTGTGTGTGTGACACTCAGATAGGTTGGTCAAATGCTTAAATTCACTCTGCTTGGATGACTGAGTATGTATGATTATACTTGGCTTGATTGACTATATGTGTATATTCACTCAAGCTCTTGAGGAGAGTATTATACATCTTTTACCGATTGCCTACGATCAAGTTAGAGATGGAAGATAACTCTGGCGTCCGTCTGTTTAATTTCAGCTTGGAGTATGGGTTCAAGTAGTCTGTAAGAAGTGGATTGATTCTATCTTGTGTAGATGAAGCCGGATCTGTTTATAAATCCTTTACCTAAAAAAAGAGAAGAATGTATTGAAGTGCATGCTGAGATAATGCCAACTTAAATTGTTTCATGTCCACATATGTGCTACCCACAACATTGGAAGGTCTTCTTTATCATAAGAAGAAACAACAGGAGGTGCCCAACAACCAACCCATCTTCTTCGTAAGAAACAACGACAACAGTGCTAGATACTTCTTGCTTCTGCCTGCTTCGCTGACCTGGACTGGAACCATTTGCAGTAGGACTTTGCTATCACTACTGGCCCAGATCTACGCGAGGAAGCTGGCCTGGATCCACGGTCCACGCGAGGAAGCTTGTTGAGGTAGGCGTGCGGATGGCTAATGGGCCTGCAGTGGGCTCGGGTAGCGGGCCTCTGTTCCGGCTTGTTAAGCGCTTTTTTTTTCTCGATTTCCAACCCACCTTTATCTACTAGTATGCTTAATTAACAGAGACCCGGCAGAAGAGGCGCTGCCTCAAAAAAATACTGAACACCAGTTTTGAAAACCTTTTTGTTTTTGTGTGCTAGTAAACAAATTTTGATACAAATTTTATAAAGCAGACATACATGCATCATGCGTGCAATTTGACCAAACAATTGGTGAAACTTACAAAATTAACTTAGCGAGGTCGATCGTTCGTATTGGCCCACGTGTGAAGCAGCTGGGCACCCTGAACGAACAAAAAAGGGCGAAACGACAACATCGTCGTTGTGGCTTCTCGTCTCGTGGATCTTCTTCTATATTTGCCTGCTAGCTAGGCCAGTACTAGCATGCAGCCATGTTTCTCGCCATTGAAAGCTCCAACATTTATTATTATTTTTTTGACTCGATTCACTAATACACGGGACTAGTTTTACAGAAGTTAGTGACTTAGCGTCCACACATTTTACACAGAACTATAGACATTGCAGCTAGCGCCTATATATATCAACAACTCACACACGATGAAGCTAGTACGTACAATCACCTCTAAACTAAACAAACTTGCATGCAATGCATGCGTACACTTTCTCTGAATAATTAAATTATGATATATAGTGGTACGTAGTACTACGTACATTGTAGCACACGGCTGCACCCAACTCAAATAAAGGACATCACAGTGTGGCCACTAATGCAACATCCCCGCAACATGCACATGCATCACCCAGTATTCAAAACTCAAAACTACATATACATAAGCCCTGTTTAGATTCATTAACTTCTAATAGTTGGTTGGCTAATGACTCATATCTAATATTAGCTTGCTTAACGGGCCAGAGGACAAAAAATGCTACTAAGATAACTATTAATTGTTATTATCTCATTTATTTGGCCAATTAGTGAGATGGTTATTATCTAGATGTCCAGCTAACAATTAGTTTTTTTAGATAATGGATAAAAATATCCGGCCTCTACATTCAGGGATGTATACAGCCAATTATTACAAAGTCATTCGATACACGCAAGATAAAGAGCAAGCCTGAGTTTGAAATATAAAACACAAGTCTTTAGAGCAAATGATAAATATGCTTCCACCCTCGATTTGAAATCTGCAAAGCAATCACTTCTATCTTCTTACTTATCCACACGAGGGTGAGCTAACAATTAGCTATTTTATTAGTTGTACCTGTTTGGTTGTTTGGACCGAAAAGAGATAACTATTAGCATATAACTATTATTTATAGGGATCAAACAGGGGCCATATAGATAGTCCATTTCTTTTTGTTATCATGACTAAATATTTGGATCTTTCAACAAAATAAAAAAAGGGGGGCTAGCTAGTATGTCAGCCATGTGAGCATGTCTGTACCTGACCATGCAAGTCACCCCATAATAAGATATACTCGCTTCGTCCTAAAAAGAAGGTCGTTATGAGATGCGTGTCAGTCAAACTTTCTTAACTTTGACTAAGTTTGTAGAAAATACGTGCAATATTTATATCTCCAAATAAATTTGTTAAAAAGTAGACTTAAAGATTTTTCCGATGATATTAATTACTTAACATAATTATTTATATATTTTAATACATAATTGCCGACATTTTAAAAATGTTGACTTCTCGGGATGCGAGAATTACATCTATTTAGGGACGGAGGGAGTAGTACTTAAATAGTTCCAGCTAGGTTAAACTAAACTAAAGACTTCAGTTGATTAACGTAGAACAAGTACGTTAATTGTTTTCTCAAGTAAAGGAAAAGAAAAATGCAGAGACAAAGGGGCATGCAGCTAGCAGGCTTCATCCAAATTTCAGAAGATTCCTGGAGAGTTTAATTAATTAATTAGAGACAAATTGCGACGCTTTGCAGCTAGCGTCCTTAATTAGGTAGTAGTAATGAAACCAGGGCACCGTGCTCGGCCTGTCCCCCTACTACAGCTACAGGGTACAAGACCAGCGCGAATATTGGTGTGCTTGTTGTGGCAGCTGCCCTACAGCCTGCAGGCAAGCTCCTCTCACTCCAGATTCTCCAGCTTCCTTGGGCTCTGATCAGGTACCAGACATCTCACAATCAAGTCTGAACTCTGAACCAAGACAGAGGTTAGCTAGCTCATGTGTGTGCAAGAAGTAGTTAATTCGATGATGGTGATTAGTTTAGTTTAGAGACCCTTTATTTAATTTGGTGAACTTGCTCTCTGCAGGTGATATATTAATTGAAACTTCCGGATAAGAGTACAATGCAATGGAAGGGTTCATGACAAAAGAAGGCAATGCAGGTGCAGGCTCTGTGCGCTGCATATGCTTCCATCTTGCACGCACTGCACTACTGCAGGCATATATAATATAATAGTGAAGAAGACTAGCTATCTCATGAAGTAATTCAGTCAATTATCAGTGCATGTGAGCATTTCTTCTAAACGAAGTTCCACTGATGACTAATTGAAGATGTTGTCCTTACTCGATCTGATGAGCATGTATTTCTTCTAGGTAGTAGTACTATGTTTTAATTAGTTAATCTGGCTCAACAATCTCTGCAGAGTGTGGTGGTCCCATATGCATGTCTTTGCCTGCTGGTCGTGTGTGTGTTTTATCAAATCCAATTCCAAGCAATAAAGTGTATTATTATGCTGATTGAAGCAGCAGATAAAGAAAGTCACAGTACTAGCGCCAAGTGTCGTGGTCGATCTGGGGGAATTAGATATGGGAATAAAAGGAAAATTAGCATGTGTGTGTGCTAGTACGTACTGAAAGGAGTGCTCTCTAGTGTACTCTCAGATTAATTAGCAAGAGAGATCGAGGACAGTAGTAATTTAATCCTGTCGGGCCGGGGCTCAATCGTTGAGCTCGAGCAACTGAACCATGGGCCCACCCGGCCGTGTTCAGCATAAACTGGATACGGAGATCACTAATAACTGAATCACAGTAATTGATACTGCTACTTCTCTAGCACAGTACTTTGTAACCGATGGGCATCATCATATTCAGCATGTCTGCATGTGCATGCAACAGCATATACATGGCAGTAGTTATGATATCATGCACATGCATGCATGATTTTAAGTTACTACTACTGTGTGCTCATGAAGTCATGATCATAACCTCCTGAATCCCGATCATCATGGTGATCTGTTTGGCATCAAAATTTGTGCTGTGGAGGAGTGCACTGATCAGTGGAAGATCGAGATCGAGCAGTAGTTTATTCTTTGGAGGCAGGCAGAGGCAGGCAATAGGCATGCATGCATGCAAAGTAGGAGTATTCAGTTTATGATGGTGTGATCTGCTTCTGCGCTCTGTATATTACTAGCTAATTAATTGCATATGGATAATAACCCATGATCTCTGCATGATTCAATCGATCAGGAAAAAAAGAAGAAGAGCCCCTACCTAGCTGCTAGCTTACCAATTAATACTTCGGTTCAAAATTACTGCTAGCTATACCCTTGATCAGGCCTTCAAATTAAAGCCGCTAGTTATATATACTTCCATGTATTGCCACTGCTAGCTTATAGTCAATCTGAAAGATCTTCTAGATAGATCACGCTTGCTAATCAGCCAGTACAACTAGAAGGTAGGTAGCTAGCCACATCCACATATATACCATGATCTCTCTCGCCGTTGCATTTTGACTCCGCCGACGATGGCTTCACTTTCACAGTAGCCTCCACGCAGTTTACGCGACGCCGTACGTCCTTTGCCTTGAAAACAAAACACACACACACCGTACTGGCCTCGATCATCTACAAACACTTGCACTGCATTGCCTCATCTGAAAGCAAACACGAGACGACGATTAGCAGCTGCATGCTAGCTAGCTTTGTGTACTACACGTACTGTAAAATAAACGCGAGGTCGTTCCCAGCACAAGAGATGCGCCCACTAACGCAACAGATCATATCAAATCGCACAACGATTTCGGAAAAAAAAATCAACACTACTACTACTGCTACTGGTGCTAGGGAAGATTATATTAATAATTAGCCATTTAATTAGTCTATTTTATTTAATTTCCGAGGTGTTGTGTTAGTGCTAGTTCCATTCCATGCGTGTGCACGCCGAAACCATATCAAAAGTTCACATTGCTGTTTGACAAAACACGTACTTACTTATTGAAATTTTCTTCTTGCTTCTTCTTTTGATGAACCATACGTACGTACTCCGTACTTGCAGTATATATATATATACTATAGTAGCAGGCCTGACTAGTAGTACTATAGTACGTACGTATATATTATTATGAAGAGAAGTACTAGCTAGTTTGTGTGTGTGAGCCATGTGGGCATGTCTGTACCTGATGGCCATGCAAAGCCCCTCCTAATTCCTAACACCCAATTAAACTATAGGCAAAGCAGAGGAGAACACGCTACTTTTCTTCTTCTTCTTATTTATATATATATATATATATTTATATATATATATATATATATATATATATATATATATATATATAGAGAGAGAGAGAGAGAGAGAGAGAGAGAGAGAGTTGCAAGGACAAACTAGCATAGAGCAGGCTCCCAGTATCATATATACTCCTACTACTACTTCAATTCAGAAGATTCCTCAAATATATAGATTTTGATTATATAATTAATAGAACAAACTGTGATGCGTTTGCGCTGCTTAATGTAATGAACAACTAATGATGTAGGGTTCCTAGGTGATGAGGAGTAGACATGGCATCTGCGCTGCGCTGGCTTGTCTGTTCCCTAACCAGCCGGCGCCAATATTGCCGTGCTTGCCCTGCTGCAGTCTGCAGAGCCCCTGACCTGCCGGCCGTGAGCCAGAGTCCAGACAGATTCTCCAGGTTCCTTGGCTCATCTTGATGCAATGCAAGGGGACAAAGGCTATCTATACATGTGATGCAGGTGCTGCTATACGTACAGTATACGTACAGTACATACAAAGATCGATCCCCTGACATTAGGTTAAAGAAACGCTAGTGCTTCGATTCGGAGTGACGGCAAACAGTCATGTGTGGTAGCCTGGCGACTGAACATTTGTTTATCATTAGTAGTCGTCGTCTATGTCAGGTGGTGACTCACACTTGGGATTGATAGTCGTTGCCTGATGTGATCTGAGTATTAATAATCTCTTGTCGACGAAACAAATATATATGTATACTATAGTATAGTAGTATGTAGTGGTCCATATATAATCTGTCTGGTCGTGTGCTAAGCAAATTCAGAAACAAGCAGCCGTGTCATGCAGTGATTAAGCTATGATGTCAACTAATACTGTAGTGCGTACGTATATATATATAGATGTTAAAAGTTCAATATGGGCCATCATTTCAGAATATTCAGTAGTTGTTGTTTTCAAAAACTTTGCTATTCGATCGGATTTTCTTTATCTATGTTTGTCTCTACTTCTAAACCATTTTAACTATAAGTCAACCCATCCCAGTTTAACTAAAATTACAGAGGAACATTTTACCGCATAAAAAAAAGTACAGTAAGTTTTAAAAATACATTTATTTTTCTTTTCGCATAGAGTACATATGTTCTGCTTGTAATAAACTGCCTGAACTTGCTTTTGCGTCTTGTACCATCCAGAACTTTGGTTCTTGTTCAGCCACTGGGTCATGGGCCCAGACAACATTCATTGATTAACCGTTTGTTCATCATCATCACAAATAATTGAATCCCAATTATATATCGCCACTACTAGCAGTTGATGATATATAGTTTGACAAAGAATTGAATCCCAATTCTCGGATTCAGCAGCGCAATAATGCATGTTTCACCACTGCACTATCAGTCCTCAATCACCTTCGTTCCTGTCATGTACTACCGGCCTTTGGAGCTGTAGCTTTCCCGTATTAAAAAAAAGAACTTTTCCTTTGCCGATTATAGTCCATCATATTCCTTGTTGGATGCACCCAAATATGCACAACATGCATGGAAGGTAGCGAGTGGGAAGATCGACATGGTGATCTGTGACATCATTACAAACGGATAACCAATGATCTGATCTATCTCTAGGGGTGTGTGTGTGTGTGTTCGAGAAAAGGGAACCATGCACACTACTGTACACTAGAGAGTGTGTTCATTATTGTAAAGAACTGGAGTGAGTGAAAGGAATGGAAAAAAAGAAAAAAGAAATAGTAGTAGAGGAGTCGGTGATGAGTCCTTGGCGCGACGTGGTGCGTGTACTTGCTCCTGCTTTTGGTTTCCGTTTAGGCAGACAGATTATCCCTGTCAAGACTCCATTATTGAACGGCCAACTCAGATTAAATTAAAGTAGTACTCATACTCCCTCCATCTAAAAAAGAATGTCGCTATGAGCTATGAGATACGTGCAGATCAAACATTTTTAACTTTGACTAAGTTTGTAGAAAATACGTATAACATTTATATATTTAAATAAATTTGTTAAAAAATAGACTTAAAGATCTCTCCGATGATACTAATAATTGCTTAGTATAATTATTTATATATTTTAATTTATAATTATCGACATTTTGAAAATGTTGACTTTTTGGAAAGCGGAAATGACATCTATTTAGAGACGGAAGAAGTACTCCGTAAGTAATTAGTATCAAAGTGCACGCATGCAGGGGAGTGGTACTAGCAGTCCTATATATATATATATATATATATATATATATATATTAGGCGCCTCATACTTTTTTTTACTGTTCAAACGATAAGTATTTTTTTTTCATTGTTTGACTATATAGAAAGAAAAAAAATGAATTATCTGTTGTGAGTTGTCTTTTTTTAATTATATACTATATACTAGTTGGTAGTATAAGAAATCTAAAACATATAGTTACTAACCCCCATTATATTTAATTTTCATGGTTTGTCATTTGTGTGTTGTTGCCATTTATTAGTCGGTGTGGGCAGCCGAGGAGCTAGCTGCAGTGGTTCTAGCTGTAGGCTGTAGCTCCATCACTCAACTTGGGTGAAAAAAAAGCAGCAAAAAAACTTTGGTTAAAGTTGAGATAGTTTGACTCTCCAAAATTTTTGGAAAGTCTTATAATTTGGGACGGAGGGAGTAGTTTTTATGAAAATTATTCTGGTCAAAAAAATTAACTTTGACTATATTTATAGAAAATATGTGATTCTTCAAATAAATTTATTATTAAAGGTATATTTAATGATTTATCTAATAATATTACTATTATTATGTATTATAAATATTAATATCTTTTTATATATGATTGTTTAAAGTTAAAAAAAAATAAGTTGACTTTTCGGACAGCGAGAACGATTTTTATTTTAGGATGGAGGGAGTAAAAACTAATCGCCTGAGTTTTCAGGTACCAAAGACTAGCAAATGTGGAAAAAAGAAACATAAAAAGTCGAGTTTTTTTTTTCAGTTAACAAACTTTGGTTAATTTGATGATACTTGTACATACGATACTTTCCACCAGCATTTGGTCGATGGGTGCGTGCGTGACGTAGTACTGCATGCCCGTGTGGCGGCAGCGTCGCCGGGCCGCAGGCAGCGAGCGGAGACATCGCCGACGACGCGCACATGCATGCTGAGACCGTACCGCGCGTCGTTCGGGGCGGGTCGATCGCCGGCGTGCGTCGTCAACGACAGCCGTAGACGCCGGCCGGCCGACACGAACGCGATCGCCGCTGCTGCGTCTTGGTATCTAGGGGCGGTTTAGTGATCACGTGGCGAGACAGTGCTGAGCCGCTGTTTTCTTGTTCCTCCGCGATCCAATCGATCCCTGTCAGTGGCTTTTATTATTTTTCTCGTTTCACCATCCCCTAAATTGAGGGGGATTCAATTAAGCTCCAATCCTCTAGCTAGCTAGCTCGTGTTTTTTTAGAAGAAAGGCGGTAAAACTTTGCCGAATTTTTATTAACCCAACTCAAAAAGACCCAAGTCAGTCAGACAGTACGCGTCTATGCGACCTCTGATTGGCCAGCTGGCCACTGTGCTTCCGTTGACTGACTAACGACACCTTTTCGGTCCGTACATGCGTGGAGTAGGAGTACGTACAGTACGTGTGTGCTTTCAGTTCAGCTCCAATCCGTCCGTCCGTCCGTCCGCTTGCATGCATGTACGTGCACCATAGGTACTGTATATATATACTTACGTACACTCTGGCCCCCCGTTGCCAACACCGCATGCATGCACATCGTACGTGTGCAGCATAACGCGCACCACGTCTTTTTTACGTGCACGTAGTACATTCTCCGTACGTGCCCTCGCTGCTAGCACAGTACAGTATGGTAGTAGTAGCTAGGTAGTGTACAGTACGTACTAGCAGCAGTCTAGTAGTATACGTACGTACTCTAGTAGCAGTAACACACCGGCCAAGAAGGCGATGCCAAAATGCGATGGCGCGCCAACCGGCCGGCATGGGCAAACGCACCGCATGACGACCGTGACAAGAATAAATACTACGAGACAGTAGTACTATAGGCTAAGGACGTGTGCCACTTCTATCAACTCATCTCTCAAATAGTGTCGTTGCTTGTCCATACACATGGTTTCCCCTTTGCTGATGCCGGTGGCTCGGAGCTTCGGTTTCTTACGATTACGAGCAATTGAGCTGCACCAAACGCCGAGACGTTTCTACATGTTCGTCAGAGAAGCCGAAGCCCTTTTGCACATAGACATAGGGAGGTGGTCAGGTGGAGCTTGTATTTGTCGCTTGGCTGCTTCGGCTCCAGCCCAGCCAAATAGGGTCTAAATATGACTCTCTCTCTCTCTCTCCTCACAAAATACAGTATTGTGCTTGTGCCACCTGTGTTCCTAAGTAAATTACCTTGTAGAGTTATGCTAGGTCGGTTGTTTTATCTCATCAATTTTATATAAAAGAATATACATCAGTAGTAGTTATATACTGCACCAAAATACAAAACTATTGCATGAAAATATATTTTATAATATATCTAACTATAGCTTTGTGTCCTTGGTTGGCTTATGCTGATTTATTATGAGAGAAAATTATTGTTTGTTCGCTGAAAAATAGTGTTGATGTATATGACTGTTAATATTAACCATTTTTTTTATAGAAACAGATTAAACTTTTTTAAAAAAAAATACTGGCTCAGACAACTCTTCTTCTAAGTTTAATTTATTTCTAGACCGCTAAGAAATCGGTGAAGCTGAGTTTGAGGAGCTCTGTAATAAGCTAGCCCACCAAATAGGACCCTACCTTACCTGATTGGCCTAGTTTAGCCTCCAAGTGCCAATGAATTTTTTTTTTGGCGATGCATGCAATTCTAGTTTTAGGATCTGCTTAAAACACGGGGAAAAATGTTGTTTCTGTGTGTTTTTTTACAATGAAATTAAACTGGTTTATGTGAAAACTTGACATGGTTCTATAAAGTTCCTACGTTTCAAACGGATCCTATAATATCAATGGAGCCCTAGACTGTACAACTCTAGTTTTAGAAATCAATCGAGCTACAACAAGTAGAATTTGACATTTACCTTTGAGAAAAAAAAAGGATGAAAGAAAAACACTCTCCCTGACTTCAGAGTACGTGTGGTCGACAGCACGCGCCAGCAAATTTGACGCCTGTGATCATGCATGCTCTTAGTACGAATAATCAACCTTCACTTTGCTTTATTAATCACATGCATCGTCATCGTCAATACATGCATGCCCCCCCCCCCCCTCCCCCCCTTTTTTTTTGTTTCTTTGACATTTTCTTGCACTGTCATCGGCCGGTTCTCGTTTTTTTAGCTGTACTGTACCTGTACGTACTGTCCGTAGTTTTTTTTTTTTTAAAAAAATGCGACGCTTTTGACCGACCCCCTACGCCAACGCCACCGTAAAAAGCGAAGGGAATCGGGCCACGCAACGCAACGCTGCCTGCCTTCCTTGCCGTTGACGTACGTGGTTGCCGTCCCCGACAAAGTTACCAGTTAGCTAACGATCAGCATAACCAAATCACCTCCTCACCTCTTACTCTATATATATCCCTGTCGACAGTGTACTGAGTGCGTGTCTAACCACCTCGATCACCATGTGCTTAATTAGCAGGTCATCGATCTCACCCTTCTTTACGCAAGGCCCATGTGGCATGGTTAAGTTGGATAAAAAAGGTAGCTTTGCAGCTTCTAGAGTAATCTTGACCGAATGGCCGGCATACAATGCGGGAGAAGAAGGAGATGATAGGTTCATAGGATCGTCTAGGAGCGGATCCCGTTGGCAGTTGTCTCTGTAGTCATCTGGGTGCACTGGGTGCTCGTCGGCGTCAGTGGAGCTTCCCGCCGCTGGCAGCGCTCTCTATAGATCGGTCTAGGGTTTAGATGTAGGTGGGGAGATGGCGGCACAGGTGAACCTCGTTTTACGTGCACTGCGCCCCGACTCCCACGCTATCTTATATAGCACTGTGCGACAGGAGCCCACCAACCACAAGGTTGGGCGCCCCCGATCAGGGCGCATGACCTAGGGCCCGTTAGTCCGTTGGGCATAACGGGAGGAGATCTAATTCCAACATTCTCCCCCTAGATCTCACACAATTCTTTAATTATTCAATTCTCATTCGAGTTCAATATTCCAATTCTTTTCAATTCCATCACAGATCAGTATATAGAGCATGCTTCATCGTCACAACAATTCATGTCGTTAGACTAACAGCTACTACACGCCTTTCTATTTTGGAAATAAACTTTTCATCATTCTGGGCCCTTCTTATTCTTCGGGAATCATAGGCTCTCCCTTAAACCCATGCTGGCTATGTGTCCTCTGAACACACTGGGTGGAAGGCCTTTTGTGAGCGGATCCGCTAGCATCTTTTCTGTTCGTATATGCTCAAGATTTATAATATGATCCCGAAGTTTATCTTTCACAACATAGTACTTTATGTCAATGTGTTTGGCAGCACCACTTGACCTATTGTTGTGAGCATATTCTACCGCTGGGTTGTTATCACAATACAACCGCATCGGTCTTTCTATACTTTCAATTATTCTCAGTCCGGGTACAAATTTCTTCAACCAATTTACCTGCCCTGAGGCCTCATAACAAGCTACAAACTCGGCGTACATTGTCGAGGATGTAGTCACTGTTTGTTTCGAACTTTTCCACGATATCACTCCTTTAGCAAGAGTAAATATATATCCTAATGTGGATTTTCTTTCATCTCCAGCATAGTCAGAATCTGAATACCCCTCTATGTACAGGGAATCAGATTTTTCATATGTCAACATGAGACCTTTCGTACCTTGCAAATAACGCAAGACTTTCTTCACTAATTTCCAATGTTCAATTCCTGGATTCTTTTGATATCTGCCGGTAACAAAAGCTATGTCAGGGCGTGTACACGTTTGAGCATATTGTAAACTTCTAATTGCCGAAGCATACGGTACCGCTTTCATTTGATCAATTTCATATTGGTTCTTGGGACACTGATGTTCCCCATATTTATCGCCCTTGACAATCGGAGCAGGAGATGGACTACACGCATGCATACTAAATTTCTTCAGAACCTTTTCTATGTATGCCTTCTGCGACAATCCCAATACCCCTTTTCTTCTATCTCGATGAATCTCAATTCCCAAGACAAACGAAGCTTCACCGAGATCTTTCATATCAAAGTTCGAGGACAAGAATTTCTTCGTCTCCAATAGTAGGTTGACATCACTACTAGCAAGTAAGATATCATCTACATATAGGATCAGGAATATGTATTTCTTATTCTTGAATTTCACATAGACACAATTGTCCTCGACATTTTCTGTAAACCCAAAACCCTTTATAGTTTTATCAAACTTCAAGTACCACTGTCTCGAAGCTTGTTTCAAACCATAAATTGATCTTTTCAGACGACATCCCATATTTTCTTTCCCTTTTACGACAAAACCTTTCGGTTGTGCCATATAGACATTTTCATCCAAATCCCCATTTAGGAATGCGGTCTTTACATCCATCTGATGTAATTCTAGATCATAGTGAGCCACAAGTGCCATAATAATTCTAAAAGAATCTTTACAAGAAACTGGGGAAAAAGTTTCATTGTAATCGATCCATTCTCTTTGGGTAAAACCCTTAGCCACAAGTCGCGCTTTGTGTCTTTCAATATTCCCTTGGGAGTCATATTTCGTCTTGTAGACCCATTTGGATCCTACTTTCTTAGCTCCTTTAGGAATGTTTTCTAGAACCCAAACTTTGTTGGTGTTCATAGATTTCATCTCATCTTCCATGGCTTGAAGCCACTTCGATGAGTGTTCGCTTCCCATGGCTTCTTCAAAAGTTATAGGGTCATCTTCCATATGAAATTCTTCAGTTTCATAGATTTCATAATCATCTGGAATAGGAGACCTTCTAGTTCTTTGAGACCTTCTAGGGCCCTCTGGCACTTGGTCCACTATGGGCTGTTGTTGTTCTTCCTCATTAGCGACATTTGGTTGTACAGGCTCCTGATGGACAGGTTCCTCTTGTTCATTCGTTGTCGCTATAGGAGAATTCACAACAGGCGTTGTCACCACAGTGTCCTATACTGCTAGTGCAACATCGGTAGCAGGTAACGTAAAGTATGGTTCTTCAACCATCGGAGTAGGTACATCTACCCGCTTCTCCTCAAGTCTAATTTCACGTGTTACCTTGCTCCCCCTGATCATGTCATTCTCCAAGAACACAGCGTGTCTTGTTTCAACAAATTTCGTGTATCTATCAGGACAATAGAATCGATATCCTTTCGATCTTTCTGGATAGCCAATGAAATGGCAGCTGACAGTCTTGGAGTCTAACTTTCCAATATTTGGGTTAAAAACCTTCGCCTCAGCTGGACAGCCCCACACACGTAAGTGTTTAAGTGAGGGTTCTCTTCCTGTCCATAATTCATACGGTGTTTTCTGCACCGACTTGCTTGGTACTCGATTAAGTATATGAATGGCGGTTTTCAGTGCCTCCATCCATAAACCAACCGGTAGTGTGGAGTAACTCATCATGCTTCTCACCATATCCATTAGGGTACGGTTTCTTCTTTCAGCCACTCCATTCTGCTGAGGCTCCCCCGGTGTGGAGTATTGAGCGACTATGCCATTTTCCTGTAGGAACCTTACAAAGGGACCTGGAATTTGGCCATACGGGGTATGTCGCCCGTAATACTCTCCACCATGGTCTGATCGAACTATCTTTATTTTCTTGTTGTGTTGATTTTCAATTTCGGCTTTAAATATCTTAAATTTATCCAATGCTTCTGTTCTTTCTTTAATTGGATAAATATAGCCATAACGAGAGTAATCGTCCGTGAATATTATGAAAGAATCATAGTCATCTACGCTTTTCATTGGGAATGGACCGCAAATGTCCGTGTGAATTATTTCTAATACTCTCGTGCTTCGTTTAGCATCTTTCTTTATTTTCTTAACATATTTTCCTTTGATGCAATCAACACATTGTTCTAAATCAGAGAATTCTAAGTGCGGAAGAATTGATTGTTTCACTAAGCGTTCTATTCTCCCCCTCGAAATATGGCCCAAACGATAATGCCATAATTTCGAAGAGTCGCTTTCATTTCTCTTCCACTTCTTATTCTCATTTGTAGATTGGGAGACATTCACAACATCGCATTCATGAGTCACATTTTCAGCAAGAGATAATAAATAAAGCTTGTCTTGTCGGAAGACAAGACCAACACATTTATTATTATTATCAAATAGTTCACATCTTCCATTACCAAAATGACAGCCAAATCCATCATCATCTAGTTTGGAAACACTTATTAAATTCCTATGCAAAGAGGGAACATAGAGTACATTTCTAAGCTTAAGTACAAAGCCATCTTTTAATTCTAAAGCTAGATCGCCAATGGCTTCAACTCCAGCTTGTACTCCATTTGCAACTTTAATCGTTCTTTCTCCTCTTTGCAGGGTTCTCCTCCCACTTAACCCCTGTAAAGAATTCGAAACGTGAATTGTTGCACCTGAATCAATCCACCAAGTGGTGTTCGAATAACATAAAAACAGGGATTCATCTACAAATGTGATAGTATCATCACCTTTCTTTAGTAGCTTTTTCAGGTTGACAGGGCAATCTCTCTTGTAATGCCCTCTCTTCAAGCATTCCTTGCACTGACCTTTTTCAGCATTGCCATATTTTCTGAAGTCCTCATCCTGAGAGTCCTTTTCTTTTTCCTTTGTAAGTGCGTTTTCTTGTGGCTTGGAGGGAGAGCTTTTATTCCACTGGGGTTTCCCCTGTGGTTTCTTGTAAAAGTTCTTTCTTTTATTATCCTTCACAAGATGAGCTGAGTCACCCTGTGAGGACTTAAGTCTCTCTTCCTCCTGGACACACATTGCAATGAGCTTTTCAATGTCCCAGTTTTCAGGCATCATATTGTAATTCACAGCAAAAGTTTTAAATTCTTTTGGCAGAGAAAGAAAGACCAAGTGAATGAGGAACTTGTCATTGATCCCCAAATCCATTGTCTTTAATTTCGCTGCCATTGTGTTCATTTTCAATATGTGCTGACGCACACCACCACCATTGTATTTCTCAGATACAAGTTTATGTATCATGGTGCTTGCTGTGGCCTTGGAAGACCCAGTAAACTGACTCTTTACCCTTTCAAGGTAGTCAATGGCGGTGATGCATTCTGGGATTGACCCTAGGATTTGGTCTTCAATGGTGGCTTTCGCCACCAACAGGCATTTTCGATTGGATTGAATCCAACGCTTGTGTTCAATATCATATTTCATTCTGATTTCAGCGAAGTCACGCTTTCGGGCGTAAAATGCTTCGTCAGTTTCATCAGTTCTCTTCTCCGGTTCCTCTGGAATAGTAGGACACGGGGAAGTAATGGCAAGATCAATCTCTGCCAGTGTAAGTTCTAGCTCGTACTTCTCCCGCCACACACGGTAGTTGGTACCGTTGAGCGGAGGAATGTTGTTTATGTTCACCATTCCTTTAACTCCTGAAATTTGTCCAAAGAAAAGTGAGAAACATTCATCATAAAATTGCATGCCTTAACTTAACGTTGGTCAAATTTAAAACATACAATTCATCTATACAAAATTATACATCACCGTTGGGCAGAAGTAGAATTAATGCATAGCAATTCATTATAATAATGTTATTAACAACGTTGGTCATAAAATAACAGTATTATAATCTCATCAAAATTATCGAAAATTCATAATTCACTCAAAATTAAATTATCCCGTTGGTTCAAATTTAATTAAGAGACAAAATTCAATATTTTCTTCGCAGCGGAAACAATAAAATTGTTCATACTCTTATTTTCCAGAAAAAATTATTCTCTGAACGAAAATTATCGTTGGATAAAATTTGTGCAGGGAAAATTTCATCAAAATTCGATTCAAATTCGAAGTTATTCATAACTGTTTCTGGAAAAATAGAATAAACAAATAAAACTGTTCAAAAATATTATTTTCCAGAATATTCTTCATGAGGTTGTTCTCTGAACTTAAATTATCGTTGGATAAAATGTTGCACAGAGAAACAATTCATCAAAATTCGAATTCAGAATCATTCAAATTCAATTCATTTTTATTTTCTAGAAAATAAAATAGAAAACTGACACTATTCACTTGCGGGCCAAGTCTAACCGATCGGCCCAGAGGCCGATTCGGCCCACCAGCCGCGCGCACGGGGCTCCCCTTCTCCCCCAGGCCGCAACGTGGGCCTGGGCCGGGAAAGCACCCTCCCGCCTGGGCTCAAAGTGGGCCAGCCGGCTCGGATCGGCCGCCGACCGTCGGATTCAGGTCAACGCAAATCGGATGGCTGCGCGTCGTTCTCGCAGGAACAAAACCCGGTTTCGGCCGGCTCCCCTCCGAACCCTAGTTCGTTCTCTCCCTCACCCCGCTCCTTTTTACTCTGCGCAGCGGCGGCGGCCGAGAGCAAGAGAGCGGCGGCGGCCCTCGGCGACCGGCCGGGGAGGGAGAAGACGGCGCCGCCGCCGCCGGCCTCCTCGCCGGTGCGCGCGCCCACCGAGGGGTGGACGCGCCGCCGTCGAGCGGGCTAGTGGCGGTGTCCGCAGGCCGCACACGAGACAGAGGCCGCGCGGTGGCGGGACCTCGCCGTGCGGACGTGCACGGGTTCTTCCAATGCGTCGGCAATGGAGCTCCAGGTATGTGAGCACGCCTTCTTTAGGATTAGGGTTTCGAGTTTGAGTTCGGTGTTCTTGATTCGTTTGATTCGGATCGGGTTTCCCTAGTGCTTAGGGTTTCGTTTGTGTGTTCGTTCATGCCGATCCGTGGTTCTGTTCTCGTTCTTCTCCCTAATCCCTTCTCTGTTCTTAAGATTAGGGTTAGGGTTTCGATCGGTGGAGCCGATTAGGCTCTGATCCGAGTGGATCCCCTCCGTAGGAGGCGTCTGATACCATTGATAGGTTCGTAGGATCGTCTAGGAGCGGATCCAGTGGAGTAAGTAGTTCGGGTAGTAGTAGATGGATGCAGTTCATATGCCATGCACACACACAGAGAGAGATACAAACCGGATGAGTCAACCGGTGGAGGTGCAGTGGTGGCGGCGGTGTTGGAGCCGCTGTCCGCCATGGGCGCCGGTGTCCCGTTGGCAGTCGCCTCATCTGGGTGCACTGGGTGCTCGTCGGCGTCAGTGGAGCTTCCCGCCGCTGGCAGCGATCCCTATAGATCGGTCTAGGGTTTAGATGTAGGTGGGGAGATGGCGGCGCAGGTGAACCTCGTTTTACGTGTACTGCGCCCCGACCCCCACACTATCTTATATAGCACTGTGCGACGGGGGGCCACCAACCATAAGGTTGGACGCCCCCGATCAGAGCGCATGACCTAGGGCTCGTTAGTCTGTTGGGCCTAACGGGAGGAGATCTAATTCCAACAGGAGAGGGTCTATTTTACACTTGAGCAAAAGTTCGGTTAGCAGGTACGTAAAAATGCGATTCACACCTATAATCCATGTCCAAATTAACCCACCCAACGGACATGTTCGTGCCTGCCATTTCAAGCTCTGTCAATGCTGTTAGAGCAAGTTTACTAATACAGTCAGTAGCTGGCTGTATGAATCCTTACAACTCACTTATATAATAGTTACATCTTGACAATTAATACATGACCCACTTATCTATCTTACATACTTGGTTCTTGTGTCCAACCTGTCTGTAAGCTTACAACTCACCCCTCCTCTCTCCCCTTCCCTCTATCCTCCATATTAACATTTAACCTTCTTACAGCCTATTATTATACTTCTCTTAGGACTCTTTTGACAGCGTACGGTGCCCACTACTATTTTATGACAAGAGAGTTTGGATTTTCAGAATTTCACCCCGTGAAGAAACGTTCACCCTAAGAGCCAAGACACACACGGCACTATTCATCGTCACCCTCCATAACGGCTCCTGTACTCACGACCCTGGGCCCCACCTCACCAGTCCGCCGCACCGGCCGGATGCGCTTTGACTTGCCTGCTCCTTCCACGCCTGCCAAACTCGCAGTAATAAAAGCCTGCGGCGCCATGGATTGACGGATCTGCCCCTCCCGATCCCGACCCACCCAAGACCCAACCACGGACCACGCTCCTGCCTGCTGTCCGGATCGTCCGTCCCTGGACCCCGCGTGTCCGTCCGAGACCCCGTGCCGTCGCCGTCGGTAACGGCACACGACGTGCACGTCTCCTGGACCCACGCGTCGGCGACCGTTCCACCCCGCCGTGGGTTGTGGTGGGCTCGGCTCGCCGCTGGTATAAAGCGCCCCCGCCACCAACTCTCGTGGCCGCACGCCGCGACCGCGGAAACCTCACTGGGACTGGGACTGCACGAGACACAGAGCCAGAGCGAGAGCTGCCATCCGGCCATGGTCGCCGCGGTGCTCCGGAACAAGCCGGGGCTCGCGATGCTGGAGGTGGTGGTAGCGCCGCCGCATGGACCAGCTGCGGCGGGGGAGGAGCGGCTGTCGGACGCCGACACGACGGCGTCGTCGTCAACGGCCGCGCCCAACTCGAGCCTCAGCTCGGCAAGCAGCGCCGCCAGCCTACCGCGGTGCTCCAGCCTGTCCCGCCTCTCCTTCGACTGCTCCCCATCCGCAGCCCTATCCCTGGCGCCGTCGTCCGCTCCTCCTGCTGCAGCAGCTCCAGCCTCCTCCACCTCCCCTGCGCCAGCGCGGCCGCACCGGTCCAGCGACGCGGCGTGGTTGGCGATCCGGGCGGCGTCGACGTCATCCGCGGCGCCGCTGGGTCCCCGGGACTTCAGGCTGCTACGCCGGATCGGCGGCGGCGACATCGGAACCGTGTACCTGTGCCGCCTCCGCGAAGCGGAAGCCGTAGAGGCTGAGGCAGCGCGGCGGCGTGCCAGCGATGGTTGTCTGTACGCGATGAAGGTGGTGGACAGGCGCGTGGTGGCGAAGAAGAAGAAGTTGGAGCGCGCGGCGGCGGAGAAGCGGATCCTGCGTGTCCTTGACCACCCGTTCCTCCCCACACTCTTCGCTGACTTTGACGCTGCGCCTCACTTCTCCTGTGTCGTCATCGAGTTCTGCCCTGGTGGTGATCTCCACTCGCTTCGCCATCGTATGCCCAATCGCCGCTTCCCTCTCCAGTCAGCTCGGTGAGTGCTATGCTAGCTAGTAGTAGTACATCCATCGTTCGCGTGTCGTGTCTGTCTGTGCGGCTGAGCAGAGCTAGCTGCACCGCACCAACAATGGCATCGCAACCAATGGTGTTCTAACGGCGGTTGGCCGGTCGGTCGGTGCAGGTTCTACGCGGCGGAGGTGTTACTGGCGCTGGAGTACCTGCACATGATGGGCATCGTGTACCGTGACCTGAAGCCGGAGAACGTGCTTATCCGCGCCGACGGCCACATCATGCTCACCGACTTCGACCTCTCTATGCAGTCCACCTCCACGCCGTCGCTCATCCAGTCATCCTCATCCTCCGCCTCCTCCGACGACGACTCATCCACCTCCATGTCATGCTTCCCGGACCACATGTTCCGCTTCACGTTCCGCCGCCGCGGCAGCGGCAACAGCAGGCGCGCGCGGCTCCTCCGTACGTCCTCCTCGTCGCAGCCACATGCCACCACCCAGGTGGTGGCGGAGCCGGTGGAGGCACGGTCATGCTCGTTCGTGGGAACGCACGAGTACGTGGCGCCAGAGGTAGCCCGAGGCGGGTCCCACGGCGCGGCGGTGGACTGGTGGGCGCTAGGCGTGTTCCTATACGAGCTCCTACACGGCCGCACCCCGTTCGCCGGCGCCGACAACGAGGCCACGCTCCGCAACATCGCGCGCCAACCGCTCTCGTTCCCTTCCTCCGGCGCCGACGCCGACGCGCGGGACCTCATCGCGCGACTCCTCACCAAGGACCCGCGGCAGCGGCTGGGGTCCCAGCGCGGCGCCGCCGACGTCAAGGCGCACCCGTTCTTCCGCGGAGTCAACTTCGCGCTGCTCCGGTCGTCTCGCCCGCCCGTCGTCCCCGCCGCGTCTCGCTCCCCGCTGCACCGCTCCCAGTCCTGCAGCGCGGCCACCGCGACGGCGCCGCGCAGGAGGGCGTCCAAGCCGCCGCCGCCGGACTCCCGGTTCGACCTGTTCTGATCGACGACGACGACCGTTGCGCCGGCGGGAAGCTAGAACCGTCACGCACGCGCGCATTGACCTATTGTACACAGTGTTTAATTGCAGTACTACTAATCTAGTCTCTTCTAGTAAGTGTGTCATTAATTTAGCCTAATCGAATTTGAACTGGAACTCTGTTAACTTTGTCGCTGAATTCCGAGGCTTGCTGCGGTGACGTGGCGTGGTTAGGGTTTGACAGCGGGCGAGGTGTGTCGGGGGGTGATGGTAACAGCGGTCACATGGGCGGCAGGACCTGTCTGCGCGGCGCAGCTGACAAGGGGTGCCTGGCTGCCAGGCGATTACGTTACGTTACATTAATGGCGCCGGTTGACCTGGCGCGCGCGAGCTTGGTTGGTGTGCCTGCCTGCCTGCAGGTTGCTGGGGGTGTGGTGGCCGGTAGGGTGACGTGACGTGGCTCGTGGAGTGGTTTCGGTTGCTGCTGGGGAGACGTGCGGCAGGCCCAGCAGATGCTGGGGGTTAGCTACACTGACAGTGGTCCAAAACCTTGGATTTGGATTTTGGATGGTGGCCCTGTGAGTCACGACAGTTTTTGGATAGGGAGGCTTCCATTTTTTGTCGGTTCTGGATAGTAGTATTGTACGAGTAGAACACTTCTGTTATTTTGCCATGGGATTTTGATCAAATATTTTTTTAAAAATACACCGGCTGTGTTTAGTTCCTAAAAGACCAAACTTTGTCACTATGCAAAAAGAAATATTCTCCTTCACATTAAACTTGCGGTATATGCATCGAGTATTTTTTTCTCGAATACGCAAAAGACTTGCGTATCATTGTATTAAGGTAGAAGGTTGATTTTACAACGCGCTTTTAGCGCCCTGGGGGTTTACAAATATCCACGCACACCACACCTTCCCCTTGAACTATAAACTGACTACTCACGTATCAGTCAACCTAGCTTGCAGGCCCCGGCGTCGATCCAAAGATCGGCGATATGCCTGATATGCATGAAGTATTAAATGTAGACAAAATCAAAAACTAATTGCACATTTTTGCTTTAACTTTGCGAGACGAATCTTTTAAGCCTAATTAGCCCATGATTGGACACTAATTGTCAAATACAAACGAAAAGTGCTACAAGATTTTTCTCTCCATATTTCCATCATATAAACACAGCCACAAACATCAATCATCAATGTCATAAAAGGCCATGTAAAGTTAGGTATGTGGAAGTATTCTATAATGCTGAAATAAAAAAAAATGTCCCGTTTTGATTCAGGCTAGAGAACCCGACAAAAGAAACGCCAAGATCCCTGTTTTTTCTGAGATTGATTCTTGGGCTTCTGAAATTCTACATAGATTTTGAGAATCTTATAATTCAATTGGACTTAGATAGATACAGGTAATAATCCATATAGACTCGTAAACAGGACAAAGTCATGAGTGGCAAGCTCTCTTTGTGGAGATATATATATGGGGCAACCATAAACGGATGTTGGTTTGTTCTAGTTTGTTTGTTAACGATAATTCCAAGTTAGTACTCCATACTATGTTTTAATTAAAACTTGTCGTCCTAACATTTTCTTCAAGATATATACTCCCTCCATTTCAGAATAGATGACGTTATAAGATACGTGTGATTCAAATTAAATTTCTTAAGTTTAACTAAATTTGTAGAAAATGTATGTAACATTTATATCTCCAATTAAATTTTAGTGGATATCGATAGCTAAGGTACCCAATTAAAGATAACAAACGAATGCTAGCGGCAGAAATCCAGCGCCTCGGCAACAAACCCCCCCCCCCCCCTCGCTCGAGCCGTCCTCCCGACCTCTCAGGTGAAGTGGAAAACTGGTTTCTCCTACCTCCATTGACTTTATGAGAGGAGAAAAAAAATCATCACACAATGCCTGGCAATGAAAAAGACTATTGTTTGGTTTTCGTATTGTGTGGCCGCCACAACATGTCGTTTTCCTTCTAGTGCTTGTCATCTTGTGTGTGGCAGGGTGTGGCATATTCCCTCCGTCCTAAATGAAATGTAATTCTAGGATTGGACACGAAAAAACCAAAATTAGATGTGAAATATAAAAATATCTCTTATCTTTTGTAAGTTACTAGTTTTTTTTTGGTGTAAGAAGTTTATGGAGACTATTTGTCTTTTTGTGATATGTAACACTTTTTGTGGGACAAATTTCAAACTTTAGAGTTGTATTTATTTTTGGACGGATGGAGTAGCTTTTGACGGCTGCGGCTGTGACGAGGGGCTTGTGGCGTGACAAACGTAGCCCTAAAACTAAATACTCTCTCCGTCCCATTAGAAGTGTGGTTTGAAAAACGTTTCTATCAGGAAATAACATGGTTTTCTAGTTACACTTTTATTGGAATAGGTGAGTAGGCTCTAAATGTGTTAGGGATTAATGTAGATACGGTTGGAGAGGACAAGAGGTGCAGAGGCGGGGACCCACGGCAACATGCCTGTGCCGCCGCGCGCGTCACCGCAAGCACGGCACGGCGGTGGCTGTAGCAGCAGCAGCTGCAGTAGTGGTGGGGTGTGGCTTTGCACCAGCAGCTTGCCGTGCTGCATGTTCGTTTCTCAGAGGCGCCCGCGAACGACGCGACCGCCGACCGCTGGAAGTGGACGGACGGACGGATTGGACGGATCGAGGGCGGTCCGTCGCCGGCCGTACGTCGCAGAACCTTTTTGGGTTTTGGATCGACGTAACGCGCGCTGTGTCCATCGTTGTCGGCCGGGGATGGCTGGGTACTCACGAATGCATGGAGCTAGCCCATGGAGGAGGCACAAAAATGTCTCGTGGCGGCGAGTACTTTGCTCCGTCCCATAAAGACTCTCGTTTGGGTTCTTTGTACCACAAATTTAATTTAACTCAATTTATAGAAAAAAAATACGTGTAACATTTTGATCTCAAATATGATTGGTTTTTTTTTTCAATAACAATACTAATCATATGTTATAAATATTAATAATTTTTAATATATAATTAATTAACCACTATGTTTCTTGGAAAATAAAAACAATACGTAGTCTTTTGGGGGCGCAGTACTGTATTTTTCTATTTTTTTACTGGGGTTTGCAACGACGACAACGTAGTAGTACTAGTACATGTGGACAGACGACATTGACGCCACTCGCGATGATCCATATGCTGTCTCTGACGCCGATGGAAGTCGCCATTACTGTAATCCAGAGAGCTCAGATAGACAGAGCCAACAAGCTCGGGAGGATGGAAAGGCTGAGCCACATGCGGCAGAGGCTTCAATACGACTGACGTGACACGTGGCGAGAGAGAGAGAGAGAGAGAGAGAGAGAGAGAGAGAGAGAGAGAGAGAGAGAGCTCAAATAAAGCCTGCGCCGTGCGCCTACGCCTGCCCACGGGCCGGGTGATGACAGGGTCACGCCCATCTCCACCTTCTTCCAATCCAGCAGGGCAGCAGGCGTAGGGAAAAGCTCATGTCCATGGGCGCCAGCAGGCAGCCTCTGCCTACCCAGAGGCCGGAGCTGCATGGGCTAGCTTTGACCCTATACTAGCTTGTAGGGTTGGGAAAGAAACAAGAGACTGCACCATGCCGGGCGAGCTAGCTGCAACGTGATTTTGACGCGCTAATAGCTGCAGCTGCGACTGTGGTTACTGCAGAACACGCATACAACCCCGTCCAAAAAAATAATTGTAATTCTAGCTATGAATTTAGACATACACGTATCTAGATTCATAGGAGTAAAAAAACTGTACTGTAGTAGCAATCGATCGCTCATGCTGCATGATCTGTGCATCTGCATGTCATGTGAGGCATGCATCAATGGCACTACGTACAGTACGCACGTAGGTGCAGTACTGTATACGAGTTATAGTACGTACTAGTACTACTCCATTCCTCGCTATATATATGTACGTGCTTTAATTTATTATTACACAAGATCGAGTTTAAAGCAGCTGCTACAGTCGACCGACCTGAGTTTGTACAGTACTATACGATCGAATGGATCGACGTAGCAGAGTTCCGGCCTCCTCGACCGCTGCTGCATTATGCCATGCAGTTGCATGATGCATGACGATCGACCACGCCTCCACGTAGAGATGCTGCAGCATCTAGCTACCAGAGTCGAGAGGCCAGCCAGCCACTTTTGCATGCAGATCGCGATGCAGCCTCTCGTGTCGTGTCCGTGCTCGTGCAGTCGTGCATGCATGCATCTCGCCAGCAGCTCCTTCTTCATATCATAATGTAGTAGTAGTGTACTAATGTCACGCTCGCATGCATGGCCTCGATCGTCCTGGGCACAGGAGCTAGCGTGCAGCTGCAGCTGCAGCATGCGAAAAGGTTCTCGCTCGTGGCCGGTGATCCCATCCATCACCATGCTCATCATTGCATTTGCATGGCTGCATGCACTAGCCTGCTGCAAAAGGCTAGTAGCTGCTAGTGTGTTGCTTTGCTATTGCTAGCTGCAGCAGCTAGAGATATTGGTAGCATCGTCCGCGGGCACTGGGCGGGGCGCCAATAGGGATGATGCAGTGCCGGTGCCGCGGCTTGGCGTGTTTAGTTCCTCTTCTTATATAAAAGTCTAAAACTTTAGCTGCTGTCAGATCACATGTATAAAAAATAGTAACTAATTAATTTGTCTGGAGTTTATAAGACAAAATTTTTAAATCTAATTTTTTTTATAATTAACAAAAATTTATCAAATACAAATAAAACGTTACATTTCCATCCGACGGCAGAGGCTTCAACACGACTAACGAGACACGTGGCTCGCTCGACCCAACCATGCACGCAAAGGCAGCGTATGGCCGCAGCTAGCAGGGCCTAGCTTGTTCCTCGACCGCTGCATATGCAAGCACAGATTCATGGGGCCTTCTCCATCTCCATCACTCATTCATGGGGCTCGATCGATCGCCATGCAAGCACAGATAAAAAGCTGCCTCGCCTCCTGGCTCCATGGAGCAAACAAAAGTTGTAATTTGCACTCATTCTGTAGGAGGCTCCTCCTGATTCCTCAAATTGAATTTTTTTTTTAAAAAATGCCTCTCCCCTCGCGATCGCCAGGCCGGGGTACCTCTTCTGAGCCGAGAGAAACTGATCTGATCCAGCAACAACAAGAGCACTGAGGGCGGGGCAGCTGCATGCATTTGGTGGATCGACCTGCAGCTGCCCGAGATCCACGCGATCGATAGATGGCACGTACGGAGTACACACGCGCGGCGGGCAGAGCTACAGCAGGGACTGGACATGATCGTCGACGGCCATCATCATGCATGCCAATCCCCAGATCTGATGAGTCCAGACTAGACCCCAGTGGAAGGAGCACAGTATGTCGTCCTGTGCGCTACTACTACTACTGCTGGAGTAGCATGCATGTCTTTGGGCCGGGAACATGTCACACCCTCCCCAGCCCAGCCTAGCCCAAACGTCACACCCCTTTCCGGCCGGCCCACGTCCGCTCTCATCTTCTACCCAAGCACGGCACAGGTTCATTTGCCTGCCATGCTGCCCACTACCATGGATTATTATAATGTCGATACAAAAAAAAAAACTGTTTCTGTTCATTCCACCTAGAATTCACCTCAAATCAAATTAAAACAAAGCCACCAATGCAGTTTTCATACATTATCACAAGGAAAACATACACGTACTACCTGCCTCACCTGACCAACCTTTTGGCTTCTTCCATCCAACTGCACTGAACGTACACTCATGTGCAATTCCAGCCTCGTGACATCACGCGGCGGGTATGACGACGACAGTACAGTCAACCGATTATATTGTTCCATCTTCCTCTCACCTTGTGCTACTTACAATGTTTCCTCAAGCAAGATAAGTCCAGAAACTACTCTGCATTTACAGCGCAGGACAGAGCTTACCCGTTGACCAACCCAACCAAGAGATGTCGTCCATTCTTTCTCTTTCGATCGTGCGGTTGACATAAGCATCCATCCATGCTGACTACCTCTACTCCCATTTCACCGGTTTCTGTTAGGGAGTGGGTGGGCTCCATACAATATTCTGACAGTAACTATCAGAATGTGGTCACAAATGAATTTTCTACAAGACTACAAAGAACCTGATGAACAAACATATTACCTATAGGCAAGACCAAGATGGAAGCCAAGAGTCTGATGCTGAGACCACCATATCCAGTTTTTTTTTTTTTCAAGATACGTACTGAGTTGCAACAAATGACTCTGCAGCAGAATATTCCAACAAAAGGCCTGGTGCAATCTCAACATGCGCACTCTCCTCTAAAAAGTTAAGCAAAGATCAAATCTGCAGAACATGGCTGATCGGTCTGACGACAAAGCCCAGCTCTACACAGATGCAAGAACTGATCTTGGCTGCTGCAGAGGACGATACATCAGTGATGATAGTGTAGTCAATTGATGATATTTCTTCCTCTGACCTTGTGATACCTGGTCTCCTGAAACAAGATAAGATTCAGAAACAGCTTTACAGCACAGGACAGAGTTTGTCCATTGACCAAACCAAACCAAGAGATGTCCATTTTGCTCGCACGGTTGACAACCTACTCCCGTCTCACTTGTTAACGTGTTAACTAGTGGGTGGGCTACAAACAAAATTCTGACTGTAACTATATTTTACTCTTTCTTCCTGTGAAAGTCTCCGTACCTGTTAACGTATTCTGACAGTATGCCTATAATCATTAGTTTATGTGTTATGAAGACTACCCGTACACAAGCCTATTGAGAGACAATATTATACTACGTACATTTTTCATGAACTTAGCTGCAAACAGAAAGTCCAAGACAAATCCTGAAGTCCACTACTTCCTATCATTTTAAGCCTCTCCAGTAGGCTGTTTATATATATGTAACACATGAGCAGATGGAATTACACTAGGTGCCACTACCCATTAGTTAAATAAACTGCCAAAGAAAGTATCTCGCCATGCAAGAACCCATAATCCTTGTACTCATCATACTGTGCATCTTACCAGCAGAGGTTGTGCCGGTGGAGCCTCCTATAGGCCTTCAATTTCATTACCGGGCTGCCCCACGTGTCCATCCCCTGCCCTTTGGCATCGGTGAGGAATGTGCTGCGTCCAGCTTGAACAGATACTTTAGCGTCACCTGCAACATCACCTTTCATTCACCACAACCAACAGTCGGAAACCAAGAATCAATGGTTGAGGTCATCCACATCTCGCTCGCATCAGCCCTCGGTCATTGGCGGCAACACCCTGGGCTCATCGGCAGCCACAAGGAGGCTCCACGGTCCACAAACATGGACGCGACTAGTGATTGAAGATGAAGACTGTTATTATTCACACAGCCATGGAGGATGACATGCAGCAGGATGGAGATGTCTGATTGCGGCTATCTTTTACGTTTTCTTTCTGGAAAAGTCTCTGTACATGTTAACTTACTCTGATGAGATAATAACGCCTATAGTCATTAGCTTACGCATTACGAAGACTATCTTGTACACAGCCCTATCCAGGCAATATTATATATCACAATTTGCATTTACTTAGTTGTGATACAAAGTCCAAGACAAATCCACTTCCTATTGTTTTAAGCCAAACAAGTATGCTGTTTGTATATATCTAACACATGAGCAGATGGCATTACACTAGGTGCCTCTAGCTAA